>JBBPBX010029082.1:12119-36113 GCA_038048925.1 Garcialebias charrua | reverse complement strand
TCCCACACTCAGTGTTTAAGTCTCGCTTGAAAACCCACTTCTATTCTCTTGCCTTTAACATGATGTGATTTGTTTTGATCCTCTCTGTAATATACACTGTTCACCATTTTAGTTAGTTTCTGTTGCTATTTTTTTTCCTGTCTGCTATGCTTTGTTTCTATTGTACAGCACTTTGGTTGGCCTTGTGTCTGTTTAAGTGCTCTATAAATAAATTGGTATGTATGGTATAATCTACCAAATCATGGAACTTCAATAACTTCAGTTGATAAATAATGGTAAATGGTAAATGGAGCTTATTTATATAGAGCTTTCCAGCCCCCTGTGAGGAGCCCCAAAGCGCTTTACAATACCAGCCATCCACCCATTCATTCAGACATTCATACACCGGTAGTAAATAATGTGCTTGATGGATGACCGTAATGCTTTCTAGTGATAATTCTTACAGCTCTTTTCTGTAAAATAAAAATAGGCTTTGTGATTGTTTTACACACTTTCCCCCAAACATCAATACAATAGATTAAGCGTGGAACAATGATTGTGTTATACAACAAATACAGAGCTTTATCATTTAATAGGTCTCTGACTTTGTACAGTACTGCAATCGATTTAGCTATTTTTATTCTTACAGAATTTATGTGTTGTTTCCATGTCAGTTTGTCATCAATGATAACACCCAAAAACTTCACTTCACTCACTCTACAAATCTCAACACCCTCAATTTTAAATGGAACATCAACAGTTCTTTTTTAAATTACTGAATATCATGTAATTAGTTTTATCTAGATTTAATAATAATTTATTAAGTTTAAACCAAGTTTGTATTTTGACAAATTCTGTCTTCATCAACTCCAACATCTGTTCCATATCTTTACCCAAACAAAAAAATGTGGTATCATCAGCAAAAAGGACACATTTAAGGAGTCCTGACACATTTACCAAGTCATTCACATATAAAATAAATAACTTTGGTCCAAGTACAGAGCCTTGAGGAACTCCACATGTGATATTGCAGAGGTTAGATCTTACATCATTTATTTGTACAAACTGTTTCCTGTCTTTCAAATAGCTACATACCCACTGCAACGCTGGTCCTCTAATACCATATTTGTTTAATTTTTCAAGGAGAATGGTGTGATCAATAGTATCTAATGCATTTTTTAAATCAACAAAAATACTGACACAAAATTGTTTTTGATCGACAGTAGTAGTTATTTGTTCCATTAATTCCATGAGAGCCATCGATGTAGTTTTTTTCTCTAAACCCATACTGACTGTTACTAAGAATATTTTGTTTATCAATAAATTGGTATAATCTGGTCACAAATAGTTTTTCTAGAATTTTTGAGAACTGTGGTAACAAGGATATTGGTCTATAATTGTTGAACACACATTTATCGCCATTTAAAAAAAAGAGGAATTACCTTAGCTACTTTCATATTATCTGGAAATATTCCTGTTGAAAATGATAAATTACATATATATGTAAACAGCTCAATAAGAAACAGCTTCTACCCTGAGGCTGTCAGACTCATGAATAAATAAATAATAAGAATAAACACTGCAAAAGGTCACATCATACTGATACTGTACTGATCTGTTTCTTGTTGCTGCGTTCATCTGTGACCATCTGCTCATGTTCGTGCTGCTGTTTATAATGATGTTTTTCTACTACATTAGGGCTTAGTGTATTACTAGCTGATGTGATGTCTCTCTTAGTTAATCCTAGATGTTATTATTGTATTTCTCTTGCATTTGTTGTTGGATGTAACTGGGACCCTGTGTACATAATCTCGTTTTCAACACATGTACTACATGCGGTGCAAATGACAATAAATTCTCTCTGACTCTGACTCTGATAATATAACTCATAATGTCCTTTACAACCATCATATCCATGTCAACCCTGTCTTTTGATCTCTTGTAGGGGGTAATGGTACTGTCAGATTTACTGAACCATACCGACCACCAGATATAAGATTATGAGCAAGTGTTAACCCGATACAATCTTATTTAAATCATGGGTTATCTTCTATTTCAGGATTAACCAAATAATTATGCGATAAAATTAGATGTAAATCACATGAAATGTTAATTATATTTGACCCACCAGGAGCTGGAATAATTTATTTAACAAATCATAAAATTACATCATACATGTACACTTTGGTTGATTGATCAGATTTCTATAATTTAACGTCAGCAGATTTAAATTGTGGACAACAGAAACAAGTACTTTACGGCGTATAAGACACAGTTTTTTTACTCATTTGAATGTCCTGCGACTTATATGCCGAAGCGTCTTATTTATGGATTTCCCCCCATATTTTTAGACCCATTTTTGGCTCGGATATCGCAGTTTTTCATTTTGGGCAAAAAATGGTGCAGTACCACTTTTGTCCACTAGGGGGACACTTCCAGAGGAGTACACCGACCGTTTCTAGCTCATGTGTCCGAAAAAAGCCTCCTCTGGTCGGACTGACTCTGTCGCTGCCCGGCCTCCTGCTCTGGAGCTAACCATTGTTAGCTGTGTTAGCTGTTTTTTTAGCAAGATAACTCATAAACCACACCGCGGATTTTCTTGAAACTTACAGAGCGTAATTATTTGGTAGTATTTTACAAACTGTTAGCTGCAGAAGATATTTAGAGCTAAAAAAATTGCGCTTTTACGGTAGCTTTGGTGTTAGCGGTATAACTACCGCAAACAGATACCTACTGTTTAGATAAACCACTCTTAAACCACTCGACAGATATTTTTAGGCTTACATTGTGTAATTATATGGGTTTCATTTACAAACTGTTGCTCTGTATAAGACCTTTGAGATAAAATTCAATTTTTTAATTCGTTTTTTAAGAGACGGAATCGTCTCGTAGCTTCAGTTTTATTTCTGCTGTTACTGCTGACCAAACTGATGCAAATCCACCCCCAGCTCCACATGTGCTGGACAAACGGGTCACAAATCGCTTTGACTTCGAATCAATATCTCCCGCTGAAGTTCTAAATGCTCTAAAAACTCTCGACACACGCAAAGCAGCAGGACCTGACAACATAGAACCACTTTTCCTAAAACTAGCTGCAGATTTCATTGCTGAACCTCTTTCCCATATTTTCAATCTCAGTCTCAACACAAATAAAATACCCAAAATCTGGAAATCAGCTTTTGTTCTCCCTCTGCTAAAAGGGGGTGAACCAACAAATGTCAACAACTACAGACCAATTTCAAAATTATGCATTCTTGCCAAACTGTTTGAAAGACTTGTCTGTGATCAGCTAACTGATTTCCTACAAGCAAACCATATTCTATCACAATTCCAGTCAGGATTCAGAAAACAACACAGCACCGTCACTACAGTTCTCAAAGTATTAAATGACATCATACATGCCCTGGACTGCAAACAATTCTGTGTTGCCCTATTTATAGACCTGTCCAAGGCATTTGATACAGTTGATCATAGACTATTGACAAACATCCTGGAACACTCTGGTCTATCAAAACTTGCAGTCTCCTGGTTCACCAACTACCTAACTGACAGAACGCAGTCTGTTCATGTAGCCGGATCCTCCTCTACTTTCTTAGATGTTGTGAAAGGGGTGCCACAGGGTTCTGTCTTGGGTCCCATTCTTTTCTCCCTATACATCAACGATCTTTGCAGTGATCTGTCAAATGCCTCCCACCATTATTACGCAGATGACACCATCATCTATTGCTGTTCTTCCTCCCTCAGCCAAGCTTTCACCTCTCTTCAGGATGCTTTTAATATTATTCAGTCACGGCTGCAAAAACTTAGACTGGTCCTAAATGCCGACAAAAGCAAGTTCATGGTTCTTGCCAACAGAAAGCAGCAACCAGAGAACCCACCTCAAATTGGAACCCAAGAGGGAAAACAAATAGAAATGGTCTCCACCTACAAATATCTAGGTTTCAACATTGACACTGAACTGTCTTTTAAAACCCACATCTCCAAAATGGCCACTAAACTCAAACTGAAGCTAGGTTTCTTCTTCAGAAACAAATCCTGCTTCTCATGCAAAGCCAGGAGAACATTAGTAGCTGCAACATTCATGCCAATACTAGATTATGGTGACGTGCTGTACATGAGTGCTGCATCAAAATACCTACAGTCCTTAGACTCCATTTACCACGGTGCCCTTCGGTTCATTACTGACTCCAGTTATCGCACTCATCACTGTGAGCTTTACGTAAAATCTGGCTGGTCATCTCTCAGCACTCGCAGATACACTCACTGGATATCCTTCATCTACAAGACCCTCCTAAACCTAGTCCCGTCATACCTCACCTCCTTAATACAAACATCACACAGTCATTACTCCCTGCGCTCTAACGATTTAGTCCTCCTGTCAGTTCCTCCTGTCAGAACTGAACTAGGAAAAAGAGCATTCAGCTTCGCCGTCCCCTCAGCCTGGAACAACTTACAGAAAGATCTGAAACTATCAACATTCATCTCTCCTGGATCCTTTATGTCAACCGTAGTAGAAAATGTCATCAAGAAACTTGACCATTGCAGATGTTTCTAACCATTACTTATCCAATATACATGTCATTGTTGATTTTTTTAACTTTATTTACCCAACCGAGGTCTGTCTGCTTGTTTTGTATATAATGTATATAGAAATCTGTCATATCCTGTTGGTTTTGAACTGTCAACATCTGTTTACTGTGATTGTAGTTTTCTTTATTTTCTTTTGATAAGTGCAAATGCCTATTGCCAATGTGACGTGTGCTGCTGACCACTTGACCAGGTCACCCTTGTAAAAGAGATCTCGATCTCAACGGGCTCTACCTGGTTAAATAAAGGTGATTGATTGATTCATTTCCGTTTATATTGTTATAAATCATAAACCACTCGGTGGATATTTTTTCTGCTTACAGAGTGTAATTATATGGGGTTTCATTTACAAATTGTTGACCTGTATAAGACATTTATAAGTAATTTTACTTATATCTGAAGGTTCTTTGGCTTAATTTACTGGCAAGATAAAGGTGGAAGAAAGAAGTTTATCTTGAAATGAGTTTCAACAAAATGACACTCTCCGTTCGACTTTGGCTAAACTCCAGGTATGTTTGTAAACAGCACTCCATTACCTTTAAGACGATCAGTCTGGTAAAGAGAGGGCACCAGCCTTTCAGACGTAAAGAATCCTTGCAGGTCCAGTATGTCCGACAGGGACGTGCAGAGGGGGGGGCTATGGGGGCTTGAGCACCTGCCCCTTTTTCTCCTTGCCCCCAAGTGCCCTTTTGGTAAAAAAAAAAATAATAATAATTTTTTTTATAATTTTTTTATTTCCTATTCTAAGCCCTCCTCTGACACATAATAACATGTACTAAAATTATTTATTTTATTTTATTATTATTATTTTTGTATTTTGCCAGAAAAACAACATAATAAGCCCTCCGGTCACGTACCAACACTACATTCCCCACAATGCAACAGTAGTAGTAGGGGTGGGGCCAATCTGATCCGGAGTCGTGTCTCATGAACCCAGAGTAATAATGCTGCGCATAGACATCAAGACCTGCCTCACATTCAGGAAATCCCTTTCATTTTACAGCCAGCTACAGCGTGTGGATTGAGTGAGTAGCACTTTAGTTAACAGCTAGCCAACTTTTCATCGTAACATGTCCGCTGTGTGGAAGTATTTTACACTAAACACAGCAAGACAGCAACGTGCAATGTCTGTAGAGCCATAGCGCCACATTAAACCGCGGTCAAGTTAGTTTTATATTGGACATTTGTGCTCCGGGGCTTCAGCGGGACGCCACTCTCGCTGAACCGAAACAGGGAGACCGACCGCGGCCAGCTGCGTCCAGTCCGACCTGCTGTCTGACCGTCTCGTAGGAGGGACAGGCTGAGAGCGGCTGACCAAAATCAGAACGCCCGCCCCGGATTGAACAAGAAAAACACACCGCTGAAGCCACGGAGCTCAAATGTTTACTGAGAAGTTGTTAAACTTCATCATAATTAATGACCAACAGCTATCAGCTGTAGAAAATGAAGGATTTTGCAGCTTGATACTTGCAGCCAACAATCATAAAAAAGCATATTAATTAAAAATCACAAGAAAACTGTGTTAAAAAAACATAAACAGCTACATTATAAAACAATGTAAAATACAGTACTAAAATCGGGAACATGTCTGTGTTGATTTATGCCAAGAACTTAGCAGATGTAAAGCTATTTAATATTTTATTTAATCCATTTATTCATTCATTTAAAAGAAGTACTAAGACAGAGTACATGTGTGTGAATGAGAGGGAGGCCAGTGGAACAGTGAGGCTACAAGGAGCAGAGGTCACAAAGATGCAGGACTTCAAGTACTTGGGGTCCACTGTCCAGGAAAATGGGAAATGTGGTAAAGAGGTGAAAAAGAGAGTCCAGGCAGGATGGAGTGATGGAGAAAAGTTTCAGGAGTGATTTGTGACAAAAAGGTGTCAGCAAAGGTCAAAGGAAAAGTTTACAAGACAGTGGTGAGACCAGCTATGTTGTATGGTCTGGAGACAGAGACATGGACAAAAAGACAGGAGAAAGAACTGGAAGTGGCAGAAATGAAGATGCTGAGGTTCTCCTTAGGAGTGACAAGGATGGATAAGATCAGGAATGAGATCATCAGAGGTACAGCACATGTTGAACAACTGGGAGATAAAGTTAGGGAGGCCAGACTGAGATGGTTTGGACATGTCCAGAGGAGGGACAGTGGGTATATTGGTAGAAGGATGTTAGAAATGCAGCTGCCAGGAAAAAGACAAAGAGGAGATATATGGATGCAGTTAGAGAGGACATGAAGGTAGTTGGAGTGAGGACAGAGGATGCAGAGGACAGAGTGAGGTGGAAGAGGATGACTCACTGTGGCAACCCCTCAAAAGGGAAAAGCAGAAAGAAGAAGATTCATTCATTTAAAAGAGATAAAATAAAACAAATTAATCAAAAAGAAAACATTGAATGAAAAGAGTGCAGAAAGAAGAAAAAAAATTCTTATATCACCCCCTTATAATAAACATTGAACCAGTCCGTCCCTTGGCTTGTAGCAAATTTGTTTTTTTGGCCCTCCATGTATTTGACTTTGACATCCCTGGCTTATGCAATAGGGAGCACATTGCCCGTCCAAAACCTATCATCTCTCCATAATGGATATATGTCCGATCTTCTAACTTCCTTTGCTGCATAATGTACATTGCATTTATTCTAGCGTTAGGTAAATGTATCTTGAAGGAGAATAGCACTTAAATAAAAGTACAACAAGAATATTCATTTAGAATTAAAAATAACTCACTCTGAACTACCATAATATATATAATGTATGTAATAACCAATCAAGTTGCTCCTGTCCAATAAAAGCGTACAAATGAAGGGGAAAAAACTCTATCCAGACTTTAAAGGAGACCACATATAGGTCTTTAAAATTTTTATGTTATGTCTGTGTGCTATCTTGACAATATTAATTCATTTTAATACACAAAATAATTCTTAGATAATTAATTACAGTATACCCTTTTTAATTCTCCCATTTTTAACTTTCGTTTTGAACGACCGGTTTCTGATACAAGTTCTGAAGTCCACGCCCTTCAACGATCCTCTGTAACAGCCAGTATCTGTAATGTGTTGTTGTTTTAAAATTAGTTCTTTTTTTATTACTCATTTGACATACTGTTAGTGCTAGCTTAAGATAACTTACCGAAACCCGTTTGAGCGCGCCGCAATTTGCTGCTCCTTTTAGCATGAGACCACCCAAATCCAATGCTAATGTTAGCTTGTTCCTCTTCCGGTGTTCGCCAGCTCCGCTCGTTGCACGCGGAGATTTTGGGAGTTATCGCTGTTCCAGTCAAGACAACACAAAGTTCACCAAGTGTCTCCCGTGAATTAATCCGTATGGAGAAGGTCCTTGCTGCTGCGAGGCTGCTGCGAGGCTGCAGCGAGGCTGTACAGTTGAAGCTCCGCTCCATCGCGCCAGAAGCAGTGTCCCGTTGCCGCAGGTCCCTACGCCGGGGGTCCGCTCGTTTAATTTTTGCCGGCTGCGCGTTGGGAGCGATCGCAAATACACTAAAAATTGAACTAAAACATAAAAATAACAATTATACTTTATTTATAAAGCCATTTAAAAAAAACACAGCTGCAACAAAGTGCTGTACACATGAAATTAAGAACATATAAACAAAAGATGAGATGAAATCATGAAAAACAACAGTCATGTGTTTAATACAGAAGTGGGTTGAGCCTAACCAGGGGTTGCTAGGTGAGGGGCTGGACTCAGGTTTGAGGTGGTTGGCTGCGGTTTGTGACGTCACAAACCGCAGGAAGTGGGAAACGAAGTGTATTTATCAAAGATAAATAAATCTACTTAGAGTAAATAAACCACTGGGTGCATTTTTTTGGCCTTAGGACTGTTTTTTATGAAGTAAATACCCAAAGTTGAGTAAAAAAAAACATTAAAAAGTGAATTTTGAATATGTGGTCCCCTTTAAGTAAGTTTAGGGTCTGGTTCGCAGAGGAGTTAAATTTGTTTCACAATTATTCAATGAAAAAAAAACTAACCTCAGTTAAGTAAAATAAAATTATAATCAAAACTTTTGGAATTGTAACAATTTCTTCTTTTTTTTAAATAAAAACGTTATTTTTTTTTTAAATTTAATAACTAATTTTTCTCTTGTGAACTTAAAAAGTTATTTGCAAAACATAAACTTTTATTTGCACACATCAGAAATCTTTTTTGTTGTTGCTATTTTAGGCTCTGCCCACGACGTCATGTGAGAATCGCAAGCAAAACTTTGAAGGACAAACAAAAACTTAGAATAGCAAGCAAAGATTTCTGACATGCGCAATTATTTCACTTCATGACACAAAAATTTGTGATTTTAATTTTAAAAAGTCTTTTAAGCAAAACTTTTATTTGTTTTAAAAAAATACAATTCAAAATGTCTTGATCACAATTTTATTTTATGTAATAGAGGTTAGTTTTTTTAATAGAATAATTGTGAAACAAATTGAACTCCATAGAGAGGTCCCATTTTCATAATTGTATAGATTACAGTACACTAAAAAGTTGCACTGTGCCCTTGTTTTTAAATTTTGTAATTTATCGTTGTTTATTAAACTCTGAAAGCTATGTGACTTTGTTAATATTCTGTCCTAAAATGTGGTTAGATGTGCCCCTTTTTTTTCTGAGCACCTGCCCCTTTAGTGGGCTCTGCACGTCCCTGTCGGGGGGTGCGCGTCTAGTGTATTCATTACTGCCAACGCTCGCAGTGGGGAAATATGACTTTTATTTTGTTTAGAATTGTTCCAGGCAACGTAAACGAGTAAAAGAAAAAGGTGAGACTTGGTGGATATACAACACGTTTTACAACGTCCCTCTAGGAAAGTCGAGTAAAGCGACTAAAAGAAGGAAGATGTGGCTTCAAGCGCTTCGCCGGCAGGACTTCACCCCGACACAAAGCAGCAACGTGTGTAATCAGCATTTTTTATCTGGCATGGCCATTAATGGTCCAAACTCCGTAGATTACGTTCCTACATTACATCTTGGATATGGGAAACAGACCAAACAGAGAACAACCTCCCGCAGCAGAATGCTACTGGACAGCTGCTAAGCTAGCAGCTAGCTAGTTCTACGAGACCTCGCTGTTCCTCAGTCCACTGGCTGTGTTGAAGTTTCAACCTGTTTCAACCTGCGACATGCAAAGAGATTCTTCCTTCAACCCCCTGAAGAACAGGTGAGTAAAATGTCAAAACGTGCAGCTCTATAAAAATGAACAGACCACTGTTAGCCTGTAATCATTTGAAGTCTTTCTGCGTTGAAAAAATATACAGTATAGTTTCCACAAGACAAACATGTTTTATTAACATTATTTGAGGTCTGACAGCACTGCATCTTTGAAAACATTTCAGCCATTTCTCTGTTTCTGTAAGTTATTCGCACAGTTTTGCTGGGAGCATCGGTGACATGCTGTCACAGAAAAAAAAAAAGCAATCCTGTCATCAATGTGTATAAGCATACAGTAACTATACACAAGACTGTTTTGTTTATTGTCAAATATGAATTTTTGTTTTACAGCAGCAACTGGCCAACAACTGCTGACAAAGGGTTTGATGTCAAGTCAGAGGTGGTTTATTACAGTGATTGATTAATGAAATAGTCCACACATCCCAAAACAGACATTGATTGTAGTACATTAAATTTAGAAATGAACACACCAACCTTTAAAAATAAAGAAACTGTGCTCTAATTTGACTTTTAGTGAAGTGGAACTTTTGTTTAGTTAAATTTTTTAATCTGTTAATACACAAATGCTGTTTTAGTCACATTTAAAAAAAAAACATAAACATTACACTGTCTAAAGTCTCCAAGTTGTCAGAGAAGGCATCATTAAAAAAAACATTAGCAGGTTACTGTCTGTCCTAGGCTGCTGTCCTTGACAAGTGAAATGACAAACACAAACACATCTTCTGGTATGTGTTGTTTCTGTTTGTGACTTATATAAATAATGTGTGTGCTTGTGAGACATTTAAAGATGTTTTGAACTTCTGGCAGGTCTCTCTGATGGCGTGGAGACTGGACAGGGCCCGCGGTCGTCAGCTACTTCATCTGCCGGAGGGTCTGGATCGAGAAACCCCAGCCAGGGGCTTTGAGCATACCTCAAAAGAAAAAAACATGAAGTTTTAAATTCTAGACAAAATAAAGGAATTAAAGAAACATACAGATAAGTGTTAGTGGTTTTTAAAGTTTACTACTACAACCTGCAAAAGGCAACAATGGCTCCACGCTCAAAATGTCCTTGTGAAGACCAGCCAGCAGTGATGGTGGGCTCATCAGGATGTCGTGGGTCAAAACGCAGGCTGTTCAGCGTTCTCCTGGAAAACTTCTGGATGCCGCTGTCATGCCTATAATGACACCAACATGAAAAATGTGGTTTATATCTAACACATATTAGCAAATCTGTTTGTAGAAGTTTTTTTTTTAAATGTCCAAGAACTATTCCAGATCTTACAATTGTAGAAAACATTTAAAACCATGCATATGTGATTGCATTTATTTCTTATCTAGTACCACTAGAAAACAACAATAATTAACACAATACAATAAACTACAATTGTAAAATGTTGAATAGTTTTTTGACTGGAATAAGACAAAATAAGTGATATTGTATTATTCCAGTTGTTGGTGAAGTTTGACTGAAAGTCACCTTTCTGCGTATTTGTGTTATAAGCGTAATATGACATTTGTTCAGGAACACTGATTAAACTCACTTTAAAACTTGCAGCTCATCCAAGTAGCAGGTGCAGTTCGTTTTTGGGCTGGTCCCTTCCATGTACAAGGCAACTGGGTGCAGGTTGGTTTATGCCTCTTTTCCACCGCTCGGCTCGGCTCGGGTTGGATCGGCTCAGGTCGGCTCAGTTCGGGTCGGGTCACATCTATGTTCTGTTTCCACAGCTTTTTTGTACCCCTTCTGTGGGCGGGGTCCAGAATCCTACTCGTCTTACCACATGGTGGCAGTAGTGTTCCTCAAGCTATTTACTACAGTACTAGCCACCACTAGAAGAAGAACACAATAAAGACTTTGTTTCACATATTATCAATTCTATCAAAAACCACAAAGCTGATATTTTTCAAAAAAATCTAGTGTGATCACAACATGTTCATATACGAAATGTATCCTGTTGGAGTTATTTGAAATAAAATTCAATGTTTTATAGACATAAATGTGTCAACCTACGTCCATTATTTTCTACTTTGTTTCACATATTATCAATTCTATCAAAAACCACAAAGCTGATATTTTTCAAAAAAATCTAGTGTGATCACATCATGTTCATATACGAAATGTATCCTGTTGGAGTTATTTGAAATAAAATTCAATGTTTTATAGACATAAATGTGTCAACCTACGTCCATTATTTTCTACTTTGTTTCACATATTATCAATTCTATCAAAAACCACAAAGCTGATATTTTTCAAAAAAATCTAGTGTGATCACATCATGTTCATATACGAAATGTATCCTGTTGGAGTTATTTGAAATAAAATTCAATGTTTTATAGACATAAATGTGTCAACCTACGTCCATTATTTTCTACTTTGTTTCACATATTATCAATTCTATCAAAAACCACAAAGCTGATATTTTTCAAAAAAATCTAGTGTGATCACAACATATTCATACACGAAATGTATCCTGTTGGAGTTATTTGAAATAAAATTCGAATTTTTATAATTTATTTTCGTTGTGCAAACACAGGTTTTGGAAAAAGTCAAAGCGAAACTACTTTAAATGCAGCACATTTGACCATACGTGACAATATTAAAGCGTGGTTAAGCTCAGGAGCCCTCGTACTATTAAAGTCAGCTATGAAATATATTTTATATCTGTTCATTGAGCTACATTTAAAGACATAAAGCCGCCCGCGCGCCGCGTGTTACTCGTGGCGAAACTACTTTTTAAAATCGTGCAGTTTTGAGCAGTACGTGATTTTATTAAGGACACGTTCAGCTGAAGACCCATCTTTGCTATAAATTTAAAAAATAACAATTGTTTTTACCGTGTTATTCATGTAAAAGTCCTGCCGTGGTAGCTTCCCTCGCTTCCGTAAAAACAGCTCTCGTCTCCTCCTCCCTCCTTCCGGAGCGGGTGAGCTCGCTTCAGTACACCTCTGAAAGCAGCCCGAAAATCTCAGGAAATCTCGCGCGGCTCCGCTCGGAATAGCCGGTGGGAAAGGATGAAAGGGGGTCTCTGCGACGCACATATGACGTAACATCCGACCCGAGCCGACCGGTGGAAAAGGGGCATAAGAATGTATTTCCAACATGGTTGCAGCCACCTCGTTGTCTGCAAAAACAAACACAATATATAACCATATTGTGTGTGTCATTATGGAATTCACATGCAAAATATATTGTTTTTAATGTATTTATAAGATTTTCACACATTTTACGTCTAATAAAGTGTAAGCTGTATAAACAGCATAAGTGCATTAGTAAATCAAAGATAATTAAATTTTCCCAGGAAAGCTAATGAATGTATCTCTTGGGATAGTTATCATTTTTCTCATCACAACATCACCAATTGTCTCAGGCTTAATTTAAGACATAGTTTACAGAAATCAAATAAGAAATAAGGATGCTGTGAACATTTGTGTGACTCAAACGTCATGTTTTTGTTTACATCCTGTGCTAATACTGACGGCTCTTATGAAGATGTGGCGCTAGTTATAGCAGCTAACAGAAGATGTTGAACCTGTAACAATAACCAAACCAGTCTAAATATCAGAAGTATTGGTGTGAGAAATTTAAAACATTTATTTCTGACGCTTGGATATACAGGTTGTTGACAACGACACACAACGACTCACCCTGCTGGACATTCGCAAAAAAGCCTGAAGGATTTCCCCATTTTCCATCAGCGCACATAATCACCTCCTCTCGTATCGGCGGCACAATGTTCAGGCATTTTGACCAGTGGTTGTCCACTATTTTAAGAAAACAAGCTTCTAAATTACAACTCTCTATCATTACGAAGCTCCTCGGCTCCTTCCAGCCCCCTGCATCCGGTTTCGGCTTTTTGCCGTCCAATCAGAACGCTCGTTTCAGGCAAGCTTTGCGTGATGACGTCAACTGGTAAAAGGTCTATTTAGACTGACAATGAGCTCACTTCTAATTAGTTCAGTAGAACATTTGTTTCGCACATCAGTCCACTTATTTTTCATGAAAGAGAAAATCCTTTCCACAAACCCAGTGGAAGATGGGATGCTGAGGACAAAGGATACAACAGCTGGATGTTGGGGAGGTCAGCTGCCTGAAGAACTTGCATCCACTTCTCTGCTGTTCCCTGGGACTGCCACCTTTCTTTCTCCTGAGGTGAGGTGGTCTATTAAGGGTCCAATAGACCAGAGCGTCCTACCTGGACGCCACTCTACGCGCGCATTCTGTGCGCATGCGTTTGCTGTTATGCTCTTTTAAAAAAAATAAAATAAATGCTTGCGTTTTCGCTCAAAATCCTTGTTGTCATGTGAGCAAAGCTGCAGCTGTCCCCTCTGTAGCTGCGCGCAGAGGGGACAAACTGAGGTCGCTGATTGGTCACTTGCTGACACGCCTACTGAAATGATTGACAGCTCTTCAGCTCAGTGAGAAAACTGTATGAGCAGCCGGCTGCGGTGTTCTTCTGCGGTGTTCTGCTGCAGTGTTTCTACTTTATATGTTATAAAAAGTTCTCTCAGAAATAAAAATAATAACAGGGAGCACTTTTCCTGCAGCCCACAGTCCACCAGGGAATATTTAAAGCCTCCCGCACCCAGGTAGGACCTGAATTCATTCATTTCAGTCATCGAGTGAACGGAGGAAGAAGCGATTACTTGACTTTTGGCAAAAACAAAACAAAAGAAAAGGCCCGATCAGCGATAAAGAAGATAAGATAAGAGATAAGAGATTTATTTATTAACATTGCACCAGTTAATTAATACAACGTGATTATGTAGCACAGTCGTCCAGAGAGGGAGAGTATGCAAGCTGCAGCATTTCCAAACACATGACATGTTCTTCTGCGCGGCCGCGCTCATCCGTCTCCGGATGAAGGTCAAACAGATATGGAAAAAGGAAAAACACAATAGGTATCATTTGTGATATTCAAAAAAAGAATCTATCAAAGATTGCCTTAAGACACTCTATGATAAAGTCCCAAAAACTCTATCAGCAATAAGCACAACCAGACAAGACATTGTTGCAGATTTGACGACATGCAAGGAGATCAAAAGAGTCTGTGAGCAGCACTTCAGATAACACAGTTCAGCAGTTGTTAACCTTGGCGCCTCCGAGCGCACTCCCAGAGACCTCTGGGGAGGGAGGGGGGGGGGTCAGCAGTGTCTCTCAGCTTCACTCCAGGAGAATAGTTCCTAGCAAACGGCCTTCTTCTTTTCCAAGGTCGAGCAGAAACTAGATTAGATAGTTATTGTTTATCTTCAATCCAGGCCACAGTGTTCTTTTTGACTGCAGCCTTCCAGAGTCCAGGTGCTGTTCAGGTCCAAAATCGCCGAATCAAATGAGTTTCCGAAGCTACGAACCCCCATCCGTGCCCTGATTAATGCCGGGCGGCTGTAAACGAGTTCCAAAGCGCACCGCAGGTCCACGGTGGTCTACCGCTCCCATTGTGCGGTTCAGCTCGTACAACAGCTGGGTTGAGGAGCTCACAGCCCGGATCAGAGACTCTTGCTGATCAGGAAGTTTGGCCAGTGCGCCGATAGCTGCCGAAGTCTTCCTGATCTTCCAGTAACAGACAGCTCCGCTCACGCCAAAAAACAGAGCAGCTGCCACCAATATCCCAATAATCCACAAATCTTCCACGTCTTCGACAGACAGGACGGTCAAACACATGGGTTGCCACTGTCCCCAGGAGTCCATCATGTATCCGACAGCGTGCGTGTCAGAGGGGCAGGCCGCTTCTCCTGGCCCGGTCCGCTTCGTGGAAAAAATCTTATCTATAGATGAAACAGCCCAATTTATTAATTCCATCGCAAATTGGTTCGAGTGAGCGCTGAAGAGTCACGGACGAGACAAAAAGCAAGCAGGGAGGAGGAAAACTTAGGGAGGGTAGGAGCAAAAAGATATGCGACTTGCTTTGTCGAGAGCCGGAAGAGGAAAACTAATTAATTTGTGTAACATACAAAACAGTCCGGCGCTGTGGAAGTTTATGGTCAGACACCGCGCAAGCGTGCGCGGTCATAAAAAAAAAAGAGCTTTGCGAGTTTGTGCCCGAGGGGCTACGTGAGGGCTACGCTTTTGCCACAGCGTACGTACGTCGTACAGAGAGTCTGCGCAGGTATACTGGGGGCTTCAGGCTGTTTGCAGTCACACATTCCTCATACAGCTCATCCATAGACATGTTTAGCCTGCCAAAAGGTGTTGAAGTTCATTAGTGACACATAGCCTAGGTTATGTAGTGATAAATAATTGGAAAAACGTGTATTGTTTATATTTATAATTTAGCATTGTATTTAAACTACATTTTGAAATGTATTTATTAATTTACCTATATGAACTGTGTTTTTTTAAAGATGGACAAGGTTGTATGTTTGCATAGTGTAAAGTAAATTCACAATTATGTATTTATTTGTACGTGTCAATTGTACACTTTTGTTTATAACTATCAATAATTAAACATGGTTCACCACTACACTGGAAATTATTGAATTTTTACCTGCCAACCAGGTGAAGACTTTCAGTGATCTTCTCCACTTCCTCAAAGGATATTTTTCCAGATGCCAGAGAGAGGGGCTGAAGGTGAAAGAGCCAGTTTTCCTCTGAGAAGTCAAACCACTTCTGGACATAACTGATGGCAGTGTTTAAGAAGCTGTAAAGTCCTGCCTGGCCACACCAGCTTCAGATGGCAAGAGATGCTGCAGCTTTTGTCTTGTTAGGTTTTTTAATTTTATATAATTATTTTTTAATATATTTTATGCATTCATTTTTCAATTCTACTTGTTTATTACAATAATATGATCATATTTTTGGCCTGCTCACATTCATGCTCACACTTTTACGCATTAAACTTATCCTTACTCCCCCCCCCCTTTTTTTTTTACATACCATATCTGCCTCTGGTGTTGCCCGGTGCAGAACAAATTGGTCAAGGGTTCTCCTGGTTTTGTTGTCTTTCACGTTTCTTATGTGTCCAACTGCAGAAGCATGCTGTTTCACATCACACTGTCCACCGTGGGCTACAGAAAAAGTATGCTTGCAGACAGATCCAGGTGTTCTGAAAAAATTGCCCAGTTCTACGCACTGTTACTAATGGAAAAGGGGCATTAGATCCAGTGTTGCCAGATCTCGCGATAGAAACGTGACCAGCTCCATGAACACAAGACCAAAACAAGCGACCCACATTTGAAAACAAGCCCAACTGGCAACCCACCATATCGTTTTTCTATTGAACGTTTTTTGAACCCACCAAGAATATATAAATACACAGGACCATGTGTTCAGCTTTAATGGCTGTACACCTAAAGATTTACAGAGGAAAACATTGTGAGAATAAGTTTAGTATTCAGCGAGCTATGATTGATTAAACACGCAGATACTTCATTGCACCTGTCAAACAGGTTATGCTGAGTAGAGCAGGCGGCCGGGAAATGCGGGATCAAGCTTAGATATCTGTGGCGCCAACTGCACCTGAACGTGACATCCGCCTGGACGCAACATCCGTGGAAGGGGAGCGTGAAGGGACAACTACCTACCACAAAACTGTCCAGATGGATTTGGTACCTGGATTATTGAGCATGAACTTTCTTACCTACCACTTGTATTTTGCTTTCACTCGGACTGAAAAACAAGCCCAAAACAGATATGTTACTTTCAAAACAAGCCCAAAGTCGCTTATAATAGCCGGACTTGGCAACTATGGCGCGGCCCGCCAGTTGAATAGCCCTGCTATATTGCATCATTTATGTTGACGCCGCCATCGTTTAAAGACCGTGTAAAGTGAATTTCAACATTTTCTTCAATAAACATTATAAATGTCATAATTGTAATCTTGTAAATGAGTAAAAAGTCTCAAAATTGTAGCTCAATTAATTTTGGAGTTATAGAGCAAACTGTGTATAAAGATATTTCTGTTTCAGGATTTTTTAGGCGTGTTTTAAATGTGACCGCGTTTCGTCACGCGGTCTTCTTAAGTATAGCCCCACCCCCTGCAGCTCCAGCCGTATAAATTCGCCTCGGTGGAGCCGTTCACTCGCGAATCGCAGATAGCATCAGATAGCAATAGCATAGATATTTTGTTCATTGTTAGCTAGCTAATCAATTATGCCTCGTTCGTGCATCTTCCCTGGATGTCGCAATGGTCAGGGCACCCGTACAAATCATAACGTGTTTTTATACCACGTGGTTTATACCAAGTATCTGTAATGCCTGGATAGGTCAATGGATAAAGCGTTTGCCTTCCGTCCCAAACCTTATGGGTTCAATTCCCGCATGGTACAACTTTTTTTTTAAAATTCATTCCAGATTAAAAACACACAAGAAAACTATTTACAAAAACAGCGTAACTCTTGGAAAAAGTAGCTGCTGTTACAGACAGAACTCAGATAAAAACAGAGCAGGTTTACTGGCTCTGCTCCTGTCTGCCTCTCCACACACAGCTCAGCTGCAGGCCGCAGTACTGCGCTGAAACCACGCCCACGCGCTGACACGCCCCCACAGTTTCAGACCAAGGGAAAATTATGTTTTTTCATGATTTTTGAGACTTAATTTTATAAGGAAAACAATGTTTTTAATCAGTCAGATTTATATGGGTGATTAATAACACATATTTATGCCATGTGACAAACTAAAAACACACATTTAATTTCACTTTACACGGTCTTTAAAGTCCATGACCCACCATGTTTTCAAATTGCATCGCCATTAATATTTATTAGTTTATTTAAAAATAATACAGGAGCGTTTATTTATATTGTAGAGAAATAATGCAAAATGTGTTATTTCATGATTTATAGCAGATTTTAGCAGAAGCTCCGGGAAGATCTGCCCCTCTCCAAATATGGGCATTCACATCACTAAAGATTCCGCCTTGGAGTTACAGGCGGAGTTTTAATAAGCCTTCATCAACTTCCATGACCGCTGCTCAGAGAGAGGAAAAAAAAAAGAGAAGCGGTTGCTCACTGATGTCTGTCATATTCTGAGCAGCATCCACGTAGACATACTAGTTTAATTCGCTTGATCGCGACAAATTCATTCATTTCCGCATCGCCTTTTTATTCTCTCCCCTGACCAGACAGGTCGGGAGTAGAAAGGCAGCCGCAGCGCGGAGCTCTGTCGGTCTGGATGTACCATCGCGCGCGGGCTTCCCCGTGCTCTCTGTGCTTCCCCGTGCTCCAGCAACAAGGCTGGACAGAACCGAGCCCCAGCACGAACTTCAAAGCTGACCCGCAGCGGAACGGGGAGCCAGGGAGAAGCCGCGCGGCTCGCTCCTCTCTGGGCAGAGGAGAGGAGAGCAGCCAGCAACAGTCGCAGCGGTGTTATATCTTATTAAAAAGGTCTATAAAATAAATAATAAATAAAAGCAGACCACTGGTCCAGTTGTACACAAAAATGCACCAGGAAATATGCAGTTTTACTCTCACTCTCATAAACCTCCATGGAAACTCACTCCTACCTTCTGCCTTGCTTTCTGGGTGGAGATCAATGTAACGAAAGGCATGACCCTTCGGGACTTTTCGGCCAGGTTTCCGGATTCATTCGGGAGTGGGTTTTTTTTTTTTTTTTTTTTTAACCCTCGCCTGGCCCAAATGCAAAAATGAAAATAAAATTCATAAAATACTACAGTAATTCTCCAATATGGTGAATTGTTACTGTCACGGTGGGTGTTGTCCTTTAAAGGGTTGGAAATGCCGGGTTGCTGTCAACAAGCCATCACTCAAAACTTCTCCTGCATTACGCAGCGCCTTGATTGCAGTTTCTGCCTGGATAATATAGTCAGTGACGTTCTCATTGACACCTTTCTGGAGAGATGTCAGCTCCGTGAACAGACTGATCACTCTTGGCTTACCCGAAACCGCATAGTGGTCTCTGAGGATCTTTAAGGCTTTTCTGCCATCATCCGCAGCATCTCTCATGACAAGAGAAAGACTCGTCCAAGACTTGAATTAATTCAGCATAAGCTTCTTCATTTTTGGTGGCGTCTTCTTCCGCGTCATCGGGTACGCCCCTCAGTAATATTGTATCCTTCAGCTCAAGCAGACGTAAGTGGGCTAAAAACTTTGTCTCCCACAACTCATACTTCTTTTCATCTCCATCGAGGCATAATCGATTCCATCGGCTTCCAAACTCTTTCCTGGACCCATAACCTGTTGACGCCGCCATCGTTAGGGTTGGAAATGCCGGGTAGTGACGGAGGAAACACAACACAGCCATCAGTTGCATTTGGCCTGAGAGAGCACGTTCATCAGAGCAGCTAGCCTTTTATTAGCAGATTACGCCCTCCTGTGTAAGTCTCCGCCCATAACAGGACGTCAACAAGAACATCTACAATAAGACTCAACAATTTAAGTGAAAAGGCAGCTTGCTAAATAATCTTGTTTTTTTAAAGTCACAATCTCTACTCTTAGATTTTTTTTAATTCTAAACAATCAAAAAAATTTACAGTCAGCCAGACAGAATAGAACTGCATATTCAGTATACATAAAATGTACAACCAACTCTCTTGAAGCACATTAATACAGGAAAATCTTAAATACTGGTACACAGGTTGTGCAGGATATTTTAAATTCCATATATTGATGCACAAGTTTTTTGTTTTGTTTTTATCTCCCAGTACCATTAAGAGGTGAAGAAGCAGTTTATCTGCCAAAGTGTGAGTACAGACAGCTTTGGCTTTAAAGGGAGCTGAGTGAAAGAGATTTACATGTACCGTAGTGCCTCAAAGCCTCATCGGGATTTTCAGTGCATAGTTTGAAATAGGCTTCATGTGCAATTTGTGACACCAGGCAGGTGAGTGGAGCAGCAGGTAGTATGTGTTTGCACAGAAAGCCAACAGAGATAAGTAGTCGTTCACTGATGTTCATATAGACTTGATATAGCTTTCACATAATCAGGTTAAGCCAAACAAGCAGGGGTTCATTTTCTGATGTTCTTTTTAACAAAAATAAAATAACTTAAAACAAAACAAGAAATCCACTGTCTTTTTCCTGTTCAAAGGGGTTAGAAAAATTACTTTAAGGCTTGTTTTGCATTTACATTTCAAGGAAAAAACCTGAAGTGTGAACATAAAATGAACAGAAAACACCTTAGCTTCCCTTTACACACGGTGATGAAAAACTTCAGGAAAGCACCAAACTGTTGTCTCATCTTGTAGTAAATGTAAAATTAACATACTGAAACATTACTGTTTGCGTGAACATGAAACATCCCTTACTACCATAACTGCTGGTTTTAGTGTTTTTAACATACTGACCGAGAAACCAAAATGAAAAACATTTTGACTGTTAGCCAAACTGAAGAGTTTCACTACAAATAACCAGTGAGGCACAAGACAGCAATCACATGTATCATGAGCAGGTATGCCAGGAAGAAATATCGAGAACGGGTGCGACTTGTCAGTAGTTTGGAGAAGTACAGGCTTCGCCCTCTGAGCCACCGGCGACACGCCGCCATGCCACCTTTCATCTGAAAAATAAATAAAAACATGCATGCATATATGCATAAATAAAAAAATGGAAAGAGAAAGGAATACACTATATGTACTGACTCTGAACGTCTTCAAAAACATGTTTTTACACTGCAGCGCAACTTCAGATTCCAAAATCATCGGTTCACATAACTATATGTAAATAGAAAAGTTTCCCATGCGACAACACATTTATAAGGTCTGGAAGAAAATCCAAACTACTGTATTTCTGTCAAATTAAAGACATTTTGTTCTAATGTTCAGGAACAGCCCAGGAAGCACCAAGGCTCAAGCTTCCATGAACTGGAAACTCATGGAACATCAGTGTCCATGTGCAAAGTGAAATCAGTTTTATATCACCATGGACTGAGAAGGAGTTGACCAAGAAACAAGTTCTTGCTTCTTCACCTTCCAGCTAGATTGAAACTGGCAGCTGTCTACATGGACAAGTCAAATGTCTTCTGGAGAAAAGTTTAATGGTCAGGTGAGTCATGCGCCTAGCCAGGGGGGCGTTCGCTGGGTTCGAACGAACCGCCCACTTTGCCTATGAAGTCCCATCTAGGGATTTTATGAGGGGTGGTACGTTTAAAATAAATGTGGACCTTAAAAGACAGACGCACTGGTAGCTCACTGGAAACGCATTGCGCCGGTAGCTGCTCCAGATATAATAAGATTATTTTCTTTTTCTGCTTCCTTTCATTTCATGTATTGTTTTATTTCTTGTTGTTTTGTAAATAGTTTTCTTGTGTTTTTTTAATCTGGAATGAATAAATAATCTAAAAAAAAAAAAAAAAAAAAAAGTTATACCATGTGGGAATCGAACCCACTAGGTCTAGATAAGATTTGAAGCAGCTACCGACGCAATGCGTTTCCAGTGAGCTACCAGTACGTGTCTGTCTTTTAAGGTCCACATTTATTTTAAATGAACCGCCGCTCATAAAATTCTGGCTACGCCCCTGGGTGAGTCAAAGATTGATATATTTGGTCAATGAGACAAAGTGTGTTGGGGGGAGTCAAAGTGAGGCTTTCAAGCCTAAGAACACTGCACCAACTGTCAAGTACGGTGGTAGTAGTGTCACACACAAAGTGGATATAATAATGAAATGGGGACTACCTCCAAATTATTCCACTGTATGTACCTCAAACCAAAAGCTAGGTGACTGAAACTCGGACACAGTTGAGTGTACTAAGAGGACATTGATACATATCAGAACTGGTTTAGGACTGTGTTGGAGAAATTGTCTCTTTCTGACATTGCTTACTTAAAATAACAATTTTCATGAGAATGCTGGTATTAAGAGGCCCAAAGCCACATATACACCGAGGATTGGGGCGGCCGTGGCGTAGTGGTAAGGGCAGTCGTCTCCCGATCGGAAAGTTGGCGGTTCGACTCCCGAGACCCGCACCATGTGTCGTTGTGTCCTTGGGCAAGACACTTAACCCTGAGTTGCTCCCGGTAGGACTGGAAAGCACCTTGCATGGTAGTCTGCCGCCACCGGTTTATGAATGTGTGTAGCATTCAATGTGTGTAGCACTTTGAGATTTTCAGTAATGAAAAGTGCGTTATAAATTGAATTAATTATTATTATTATCCAGGGTCAATTCACCTCACAAGACCCACGGAGCATGTGGAAGGGCATTAATTCAATTCAATTCAGTTTATTTATATAGCGCCAAATCACAACAAAGTTGTCTCAGGACACTTTACAGGAACATTCACATACATAGAAAAGCCAATTAGTAAAGTTCTCTGTCTAAGGAATCCAGCAGACAAGTTGAATCTTCACTTTGTCGCAGTCTCCCATCCTGATCAAGCACAGTGGCAACAGTAGAAAGGAAAAACTCCCTTTTAAAAGGAAGAAACCTCCAGCAGAACCAGGCTCAGGACAAGCGGCCCTCTGCTTTGACCAGCTGGATTTGATCCGCTCCCTCTCCGCTTTGCTTTTGCTCTGTCCTGTCTGTGAAACTGCTTAGAGCCTCTCTTCTATAAATATTCTGAATCATAATTATGGGTTGTTCCGCTTTGGAATAAGCTGTTGGGGGAAGAATCAGTTTTGTGTTGTGTGTTTCCTTCACTGATGAAGCCTTCTGGATGGAAGAAGAAACGTTTCAGCACAACAACAACAAGAACAAAAAAATATAATAATAAATAAACAGTCCAGATGACCTGACTGAAAAAATGTTGGATTGTACACCTGGATTATTGAGCATGGACTTTTTTGATTATGGACTTGGATTTGGTCAGTTGGTCTCAACGTAATTGATAACATTTCGTTGAAGAGAAGATAGGCTTTAGGTGAGCCGATTTGCCCTGTTTGCACGCATGCACACAACTGGATAGCTCATCAACTTGGAAGACTTGATGATGTGCCCGTCTCTGTTGTCATCTGTGTATTTTAAGGACGCATATACAATTGCATTTATGATAACTGGTTCCTGCTTTTTGGATTCGGCTGATTCCTGGTTTATCTATAATCAAGGAAGTCATTGGCAGCAAATTTGGACCCGATCATGCTGCTTGCCTTATGATGGCTTGGTTTGTGCCTCGAGCACCCAAACTCAAATGCTTTTGACAGGATGGATCAAATCTTGGGGATTATTATCAGGCACGGTCCATTGGGGTGGCCATGTAATTTGGACATTTCGGAACTGATTGGACCGACACAGACTCAAGGTAGATGTCATTAAAGTTCTGCCTATCCCCAAAACAATGGTGTTTATCTGAATTTGGCTCCCTGACTGGCCTTGACAGGCTGTCTTATCTAAACCCACCTGGAAGTTTTGTAAACTTGATGGCTCTTCCCCCTCCCTCCCCTCCTATCTTAACTCTGCTGT
>JBBPBX010029082.1:0-12015 GCA_038048925.1 Garcialebias charrua | reverse complement strand
AGGATTTGTCTCCAAAACCTTTGGATGTGTAATTTTTCACCACTTTTTATTGTCTGTCCAAACAGGTCTCACTTGTAAATGAGTCTTTGAGGCTCAATGTGACTTATCTGTTTAAATAAAGGTTGAATGAATGAATGAATGAATGAATGAATGTGCATCGCCCTTCCAGCTTGTAGTGGACATGACCATAGTCCACTACGGTGCGAGATTACACCTTCGTCTTTTTTTAACTGTTCCAGTGATAACCTTTACTGACCTCTCAGTAAACAGACATTTAGTCTTTTTTAATTTGAATCAAACAACATATTCATTCACAAAGAGACTATTTCTATTATTTGATTTTGTTCTAATACAAATATAATCAAAGCATTCACCTGTGTTATTCATGAGCAGTGTTGTACTTTACAATATGTTTTATGATCACATATGTTATATGCTGTGTTATTCTTTAATGTGAAGCATTACTGTGTCACTTCTTCAAATGAAGGTGTCTAACGGTGTCAGAGTTGAATAATATGTCAAACTGACTTGTTCAGCTTTGTTTTAAAACGAGAAACAGCTAAATCTCTAACTAGCGTCTGTATGTCTTCACTTTCAGACACTTTTCCCAAAACAGTCCTCTTTGTTTTCAAAAACAGATTCCCTGTTACCTTGAATTTCTAATCTTTCACTCTGCACTCCCTTCTCCTGATCTGACCAATCAAAAGAGTGAATTTTCTGATCTCAACACTTTAGTAAAAGCGTTTGCTTCCGTGAACGCTTCAGAGTTGGAGTGGACATCAAGACCTGTCATGTCCTCTCTTTAAGCTTGATAAAGCTGAAGTCACAAGTCAAAGACTGGCTTATCAGCTGAGGATTTATGGATTAATCCATAAGTTCACAGAGCAAAAGCTCCCAAGTTCTTAATGAACTTTCTTGAGGAACGTCTTGTCTTGAAGTCAACCAGAAGGGCTACTACTTCTGATGATCCAAGTGAACACCAGGAGACGCTGGAAAGTAAACAAGAACCAGTTCAGGCGTACGGGACCTGCAAAGACTCTGTACGCCTGAAAGGCTGGTGCCATCTCTTTACCAGACTGGTCGTCATAAGGTAACGAGTCTGCTGTTTACAAACGTACCTGGAAGTTTAGCAGAAGTCTGATGGAGAGTGTCATCTCTGGTTACACACTCAAGACAAACATCCATCTTTCCATACTCCTCCTCCTTCCCTTAAACCTCTCCCTTTATCTCATTCTAAGCTGGTAACTACATTTTAAGCTAAAGAACCTACAGACAAAAAGTATTATTGTCATCTTGTACTTATGTCTGTTGTTTACAATTAAATTTGCTGACGTGTTAAATTGCAAGAAAGTGAAATCAGTCAATCAAGTGTAATGGTGTTAATTTTAGTTGATTTAAATAAAAGGTAGTGTCTTTGGCATACCGACTAAATCAACGTTTCCATTGTCACTTTATGGTTTCTGTTTTATTGTTCACCAGTCATGATCACAGAGTGTTATGGTAATCTTTAAAGAAAAAGAATCCGTGGATTACTATTCGTTCTGAATAAGTAATCAATTAAGGTAAGGTGTGTCAGTTTAATACTGACCCCCCAATATCCTTTACAAGCTGCACTGGCAATGTGTACTTGGTAAATATGCCTTTAACATATTTGGTATTCTTACGGTTGCTATTGTGAACCAGCGTATGAGTTCTACAAATATGGCTTTTTACCACAAGGGGGAGTATGACATTGTCATCATTGAATGTTCCCATACAATGGTGAAATTAGTTCTTTGCATTTAACTCATCACACCTGAGATACACTAGGGCTGGGCGATATGATGAAAATCTTATATCCCGATATTTTTTGGCTATATCACGATACACGATATATATAACTCAGGACAGTATTACATATATTAATTATTAATTATTATATTAATTATTATTAATTATTATTATTAATATATATAACTCAGGACAGTATTACACTTTTATTATTTCATTTTATGCTTATGTTCATTGGGTGTTTGGTGTTTTAGGGGTGTTTGGTGTCAGTGTTGGTGTAAAATTTCATGCTTTTATACTATTATGAAAAAACTCAGGACAGTGTTACACTTTTACTATTTTATGCTTATGTTTATTAAATGTTTCAGTGTTTAATGTTTAGATGGTTACTGTTGCGCCGAGGGACTGAGAGAAATGCAATTTCGGTCCTGTGTATGTCCTGTACATATTGCAGTTCTGACAATAAAGTTGACTTTGACTTTGATATCACGATAGCTCCAAAATCAATGAAAAAATGATTCAAAATTGATTAAAAAATTTCAACACTAAATTTGAACAAACTTAAAGTGCATGTTTCATGTTAGTTTTTTGGGCAGAAACATAATATTTAGAGGTAATAAAGTAATTTTGATAATCCTCCCTGCTTTCCAAATTAATACCAATAGCCTTACAGACACAAATCAGGGGGAAAAAACAGAGCCTAAAAAAAAGGCGCCTAAAAAAAAAGGTGCGGTTTGGGAGTCACGTGACACGTGACGAAAGTAGAGGGGGCATCATAGTCGGAAGTTGTTGTTTTGTATTGAGTTGTATTGAAGTGAAAAAGGTCCAATAATGGTTAATATTTGTGTGTGCGGGGGTTGTTCGAACTCCAGTTTGTCTGGACATCGATTTCCTGCACCAAAAAAAGCCAGCTTTCACAGCTTGGGTGAGGTTTGTCCGGATGAAAAGGCCAGATTTCACCAACAGAAGCATCACAACCAACTCTGTGATTTGACCGCATTTGTCAGGAGGATTACAACGACAGCGACCTGAACGAACACAGGATTGACTTCAGAAGTAAGGACATGAATATACAAGAAAGTTCATTCTCAATAGTCCAGGTATCAAATCCGTATCCTGTGTATGTCCTGTACATATTGCAGGTATCAAATTGAGAATGAACTTTCTTGTCTTGAACCACTTTGGACATGTCTGCCTGCCTGGGAGGAGTCGACGAGGGACAAGCCCCCAGAAACCATCTTGGCTACAGCAAACTGGTTGGTCCACTTAAGTTGTTTACTTGGTGGGGTAGCTTCAGTTTGCTTTGGACTACTCTGACTGACGAAGCCCTCTGGAGTGAGGGTGAAACGTTTCTACTAAAAAGAAACTGTCCAGATGAACTGATTGAGAATGAGCGGATTTGATACCTGGACTATTGAGAATGAACTTTCTTGTCTTGAACCACTTTGGACATGTCTGCCTGCCTGGGAGGAGTCGACGAGGGACAAGCCCCCAGAAACCATCTTGGCTACAGCAAACTGGTTGGTCCACTTAAGTTGTTTACTTGGTGGGGTAGCTTCAGTTTGCTTTGGACTACTCTGACTGACGAAGCCCTCTGGAGTGAGGGTGAAACGTTTCTACTAAAAAGAAACTGTCCAGATGAACTGATTGAGAATGAGCGGACATGAATATAATTTATTAATCTTTTGGTTGTAAGTGGTTTAGGTTAGGAGCTATAAATTACGAAATATACAGAGCCAAACCGCAGCTAGGTCCACCCGGTTGCGTCTTAAAAAATTAATAAAAAATCGAATTTCATCTCAAATGTGTTATACAGGCGATCGTTAAGTAAATACACCCTTCATAATTACACTCTGAAAGCAGAAAAATATCCACCGAGTGGTTTAGGAGATACAAGTGACTTTAGATGGAACAAAATACGATGCTAATTTTAAGCTAGCGCGACCATGTTGCATGTCTTAAAAAATTAATAAAAAAATCGAATTTCATCTCAAATGTGTTATACAGGAGATCGTTAAGTAAATACACCCTTTATAATTACACTCTGAAAGCAGAAAAAATATCCACCGAGTGGTTTAGGCGATATAAGTGACTTTAGATGGAACAAAATACGATGCTAATTTTAAGCTAGCGCGACCATGTTGCATGTCTTAAAAAATTAATAAAAAATCGAATTTCATCTCAAATGTGTTATACAGGAGATCGTTAAGTAAATACACCCTTTATAATTACACAAGTACTGTACTTTGTTAGTGTCCTAAAAGACTGTAAATTTTGAAAATACCTGACAGATTACAGACCCCAAAATGTGGGGGTGAACTCTAAGGCACTTTCACAAACACTTCAAACAGGGAATGAAAAGTGTCTGGGCATCTCGGTGCATTTTCTAAATGGAGTGAGGCAGCATTGGGGTGTTGAAGTCAGCCTGTTGTTATACCTTTGAGCTGCCAACTAAGGTAATAACATAGCCATAACAGTTGACATGTAAAAAGGTAAACTAGCTGTGCAGCTCATCAACGCAATGCAGCTATGAATTGACATGACACCAACAATAGGATCACTCCACCCACATGGAAATATAAGGGTCACACTGTTTGAACTGCATGTTGCCCTATGACAAAGTGTTGTTGGAGGAAAGGGGGGAACAGTTCCTGTAGGTAAGGGGCGTTTCACTTCAGGATAAATTACAATCACCCATTGGTCACTTGATGACTAGCCTACTGGATAGACAGTGTCATGTCAATTACAGTCTGTGGCACCACTTGGTCTTAGGATTTAAAAGCCTAAACAACAATAAACCTAACTTTAAAGGTCCACCAACATGATTTTTTTACTATTCATAAAATTGCTCAATATATATAATTTTATCATTTAAATATGTTCCTTTATGCAAACAAAATGATAAATCACTTTAATTTTGCTTTAAAAGTGATTTTGAACTTCAAGCCGTGTTTAATCATGGGAAATCTGATTACACCCGAACGCACCATCTGTGATGTCACACCGGGCAGAGCTCTGGGCTTGTCACAGTGTGTGGGTATGAGCAGCTCGACATGAAGGTAAGTCTGATACAGCATCAGACCTAAATTAGATCCTGTTGTTTCTTGTTCCATCACCCAAACTATTTTCTGCTTCCCAAAATGAAGACAAATAGCTCAAATCTTCACATAGATTGATAAATTCGTCGGGTTTTAAATGGTCCGCTATTAAAGAGACCAGAGCCCTCTGCCCAGTGTTACGTCACAGATGGTGCGTTCGTGTGTAATTGGATTTCCCATGATTAAACACGGCTTGAAGTTCAAAATCACTTTTAAAGCAAAATTAAAGTGATTTAGCATTTTGTTTGCAAAAATGAACATATTTAAATGATAAAAGATATATATTTTGAGCAATTTTATGAAAATTAAAAAATCATGTCAGTGGGGCTTTAACCTTTACTAGTACATGACAGGCAGCACGGTGGACTATTAGTTCCAATATGGTTTTGATAAAAGGTGATAAAATTAGTTACCAAAATGAAATACATCCAATAAACAAACTGTACATAAAATAAACTGGACTCTGGACCGTAACACCAAAATTCAAGACACATCTAAATGTACATTTAGGCTAGCTGCTGTATAAAATTTAAGTTCAATTCAGTTTCTTTATATATCATCAAGTCACAACAGAAGTGCTCTCAGAGCACTGTACAAAAACATTCACATACATTAGAATTATTAACTTTTATTTAACCAGGCAAATCCCATTGAGATCACAGATCTCTTTTGCAAGGGAGACCTGGACTTGAAGGCAGTCTAACATTCATGTTTTTGATCTGTGGGAGGTGAATTATGAGTGTTTGGTATTAAAATGTTTCCTGACCAACTTGATCAATTTTTATGTTAAGAGTTAATGCTTTTTGCAACACACACGATCCCTGGAGTAAATATTTAGTTTAGTGTCAAGAAACTATTTGAAATTAGGTTTGATCAGGCACAAGAGTTATGTGAAAAAACTAAGCTCGTTTTGTTCACATGACCTCGTAGCCTCCTTGGTAAGAGATCTAACAAACCCTTCAGATAAGACATGTTTTCCTTTAGCGGTGCCTAGCACCGCTTTGCTCAGATGAGAGTAAGTGCATCACGCACACACACATACACCCCACAAGGTATAAATGATGAGTAGCGCACTTAGAGTCTTCGAAGTCTGTCCGCGAGTCTTTGGCCCAGACGTCCGGTCGAGCATTGATGACCATATCTCCCGCCGAACTGTGTGTGACTTCCCGGTTCAGTGTCAAGGTGAGAGATTGTAATTTGTTACACGTCAATGCCTAAGTGTGTGTATTTAAGTTTTACTGTGGCGAGATTAAACCGACACTTTGATCTTAGCAGGAAAACTGTTTGTGTGTGACTTGTATGTTTATTGTACATCTGAGGTGACTTGTAAAACTGTATGTGTTTTTACTTTTTTACTTTTTCTGTCACAGACTTCTTTAATAAATGACAGATCATTATTTTTAATTAAGTCTGTGGTGTGAGTTTTTTCCTAAACAATTGTGTGCCTATCCTTCACGAACTTGACAAATTATTTAAAATATGATAAAACATTAAAGGTTCAGTCTGCAGTTTCTGTAGAACATCAGCACTTAGAAAAAATTTCAACAAGCAAAGCATTCTGATCCCTCCCCCTCAGAGCCATATATGGCTCTGCCCCCTTGTGGTCTGTTAAAATTCAAATTCAAGCTCTGTTTTTATTGGCTGATTCAAATTCAAGCTCGGTTTTTATTGGCTGGTTACAAACTTTGTTTTTATTGGATGGAAAATGGCGGGTCACTTTTTCTTTTTAGAAATGCTTATTTATAATAATAATTAATTCAATTTATAACGCACTTTTCATTACTGAAAATCTCAAAGTGCTACACATATATTGAATGCTACACACATTCATAAACCGGTGGCGGCAGACTACCATGCAAGGTGCTTTCCAGTCCTACCGGGAGCAACTCAGGGTTAAGTGTCTTGCCCAAGGACACAACGACACATGGTGCGGGTCCCGGGAGTCGAACCGCCAACTTTCCGATCGGGAGACGACTGCCCTTACCACTACACCACGGCCGCCCGTGGTGTTTACCACCTGGAGAAGCAAGGGGACAATTTTTGTTTTTTTGTTTTTTTCAGAGATTACCTCTCTAACATCAATCTAGTGACAGAGTGAGGAAATATGTTAAAAATATATTGTTAGAAAAGTTACATATAGTAGCTTTAAACATTTGGGTTGATTTGAAATATCATAAAACAGGAGGAAATCAGAATACCTGGAGAAAACCCACGCAAGCACAAGAAGGACATGCAAACTCCACAAAGAAAGACCCATGGTCCAACCGGGGATTGAACCCAGGACCTTCTTGCTGTGAGGCAACAGTGCTAACCACTGATCCGTTGTGCTGCCTTAAGCCAATAAAAGCCAATTAGTAAAAATGATCCATCTATGGAAGCCAGCAGAATGCATTGAGTCCTCACTTTGTCGTGATCTCTTCTCCTGAGCAAGCATGCTGGTAGCCTGGTTAAAACCAGACCCTTGTCCTTCACTTCGCTTCGTACTAGGGTCTGGACTTTCTCCATAGAGAACCGATTCTTGCTGGAGGCGTGGCCTCTGCTGAGGAACAAAACCATTGGATCTTAGAAAAATTTTGAACAGGGAAAAGCATTCTGCTCCCTCCCCCTCAGAGCCATATATGGCTGCTCCCCCGTGGTCTGTTGAACTTGACATCTGCTCCGCCTCCTGCTGCATTTTCTCTCGCTGCAGCCTGCCGCTGCATATTCTGTGTTTATATGTTAATAAAACGTTCTAAAAAAATAAAATAAAACCATGGATCGCTGGTCCAGCACACCAGAAGACCAGAAAATCTGATGGGACTCGGGCAGCAACGTAAAACCCGAGTTTAATTCTCTCGTGACAACCTGAGGCATTTCCTGGATGGGACTCGGGCAGCAACGTAAAACCCGAGTTTAATTCTCTCGTGACAACCTGAGGCATTTCCTCATCAGCGGAGGGAGAGGAGGAGGAGGAGGAGGGAGGAGGGAGCGATCACTTGACTTTTGGCCAAAAAAACAAAAGAAAACTCCAGATAAGGGATTAAGAAGGGGAAATTAATACATTTGTGTCACATATAAAACAGTCCTGCATCGCTTTGCATCGCTTTGAATGAGAACATGCGAATGCTCGCTGGCTGCGCGCTGGGACAGGTGGGGGCGTGGGTTAGGGGCCAAAAACTCTGCCCCTTCTGTTCTCTGATTGGTCCGGTCAAAAATCAGCCGGATAAATCGTTGTCTATGGGAGAAGTCCCAGACTGAGCAATGAAGGGAAATGAGAAATGAGCGGAGCTGTGCAGGAAGGCGAGGGCCAGGCTAGCATGCTGGCGACAGTGGAAAGAAAAAAACTCCCTTTTAACACGAAGAAACCTCCAGCAGAACCAAACTCAGGATGGACAGCAATCTGTTTTGGCCGGCTGAGGTTAAATGGGACATTTTCCTGATAAACAAACTAAATTAAACCTCAGCCAATTTTTCCCAACTGTTTAATTCTGTTGATTCACACATCGTTTTACCATGCTGTTTTATGTTCAAATATGTTTTTTTTTATTTTTCAAATTCATTTACTGGTAATTCAAATCCAAAATTCAATGCCTAAAAAATACTTTCTTTTTATGGGGTAAGCAGGCAGAACTTTTAGCACCACATCTCTCTCTAGCTCAAACAAACTGGCTCTAAAAATACAACATGGCAGCACCGGTAAACAAAAAAACATGGCTTCATCTTTGTACCACAAAAATATACGTGTCTTCCAACATTTTGAGCAGTTTTTGTGAGAGTTCAGTTGTTCTGCAGTCTCTGAAGTCCCAAGAGGACGTCCATTCCCCTGATCAGTGGTGGGCACAGACCGCTAGAGAGCGCTAAAGCGCTATTCCGCTTACAGTGGACCTAAACTTTTTGTCAGCGTTTTTGTGAATTGACTAACTTTTATAATTCATAAGCGGATTTATGCTATTTTTATTTAAAATGCAGTACCGCTAATAACTAATTATCTATCAGTAAAAAACAATAAACTTATTTACAAGCTTTTATGCTGCTTGTTTTTTACCTTTTTCCCCACGTAAACAGCAGAGGAGGAAAGGGTGTGAGGGGGAGGGGGGCAGAGCTGAGAACAGACTCGGCTCTACCATGTAGGTAAATGCCTGGGGGTCCCATTTCAGCAGTGGCCCCGGCCCCGCCTCGCCCCGTGCAGTCACCTACATCACTAACATTGCTCATGCTTGTTAATGTACATTTAACATAAAAATAATTATAGTTACGATGAAAACGATCATTAAATACGCAATAAAAAAAACGGTCGATTTCTTTATCCCCCTACTAAAAATGGACTATTCCATCTTGACAACTTCCGGGTCATAGTTGAACTCAGGGGCTAATTCTGTAGCTGGCTGCGCTCGGTGTCTTCATAAATCCGTAAATAACCCGCTGTTTCAAGCCAAATTAACGTGGCCGGATGATTTTATTGTGTGTTTTGTGATGACCATTCGACGGTGAGTCGTTATTTTTATGTATTTTAGTTACTTTTCATTAAATCTGTTGACTACCTATAGACGCTAACTGTGTCTGCCTGTTACACCGGTAGTGCTGGGTTACTAATGAAATCCGTAAATAACACCGCTGTTTCAAGCCAAATTAACGTGGCCGGAGGAGTTTATTGTGTGTTTTGTGTCGACCATTCGACGGCGAGTTGTTAGTTTCATGTATTTTGGGTTACTTTTCATTAAATCTGTTGACTACCTATAGACGCTGTGTCTGCCTCTTACACCGGTAGTGCTGGGTTACTAATGAAATCCGTAAATAACACCGCTGTTTCAAGCCAAATTAACGTGGCCGGAGGAGTTTATTGTGTGTTTTGTGTCGACCATTCGACGGCGAGTTGTTAGTTTCATGTATTTTGGGTTACTTTTATGTATAAATGCGGTGGCGACACACCCGTGTATTTGAGATTTAAACGTGGTTTTAGGGATTAAAAGATCATTCTATTTTTTGTTAATTTCGTGGCCCAATAGAATATATGTACGTAAAGTATTAAATAAATCCTTTGATTTTTGTAATTTCATCCTTTTAGGATCATTTTTGTTACTTTACAGTTGGCAGTGTAGTGCAAATATTGATAACGCTGCCGGCTATATATAAATATATATAAATATATATATATATATATATATATATATATATATATATATAATATATATATATATATATATATAATATAGAAATATATAAATAGCGGATTAGATTAGCTTCCCCTAATTTTCATAAGACATTTGTGCTTTTGAAATTGTGGACCTAAAAAAATTAATAAGCGTTTTAGAAATTGTGGAACTAATTTTTTAATTAGCGGTGCCCACCTTTGCCCCTGATGAATGCGAACAACATATAAGGCTGCAGAAAAGCTCTACTCCCTGCTGGAGCATTGCATGCCTACCACCTCGACTCCTCTGAGAAAAACCCTGAGATCCTCATGGACGTCTTCAGCTGTCTCCACTGCCTTCCAACCACTTGCCAGCCACACATGTGACTCTCCTCCTACACCCACTTCTCTTGTGCTGGAACCCCTTTGGACCCTCATTCTCGCAACGTTCCATGACACGAACTGGTTCCAGATCCTCCTTTGTACATTTTTAATATATTGTCACTGTAAATAAAGCACTGTTAACTTTCCTAAGTTGTGGCGTTTGTCTCACTTCAGTCTATCCACCTTATTCCTGAGGGTGTCACTGTAGAATCGATAATGTGTCGTACTTCCGTTTGACCCCGGAAGTAGAATTTTTGCATTGGCTCCTCGTTGTTTGCTTGCTAATCTGCGCGCATCGTAGAAGTTCTGTTAAAGTTCTGTTTTCTGTTATTTTGAGCTAATATTGTCACGAAGATGTCTTGTGGAGCTCGGGTACCTGTTGCGCTGTTCGTGGCTGTAAGAATAATCAGACGAAGCTGAATTTGTGGCTGCAACTAGTGTGTGTTGAACATGCTCCGATAAGAAAAACCTGCATCCTTCTTTGTGGCTGGGCTACGAGAAACCACCTGAAAAAAGTCACAGTATCCTCCAGAGGATCGAGAACACCAGGTATGATTTAAGAGACAGCTTTTAGTGTTATGATTTTATGTAGTCAGTGATTAAATGATACTAATATTTTCGTTCATAACTGGCAAATAAACACACGCACCTATATATGTATGCTGTGTGTGCGTTTATTTATACATATCTATCTATATATATATATATATATATATAATATAGGTGTGTGTTTATATATATATATATATATATATATAATATAGGTGTGTGTGTGTGTGTTCATAAATGAACCCTAATGTTTGTATAATGTACTTTTACTTTCAGATGGGCTTGATGAGAGTGTGGAGCTGCTCAACACCACCAGTCACATGCAGCATGACTGTTGGAATGTGGATTGACATAATGTCAGAACAAACCAACAACCTTATTCTATGGTTGCCCCGTGAAACAATTAAAGCAACATGTTTTGCAGAAAGCTAAAAACTTGGACTCCAGAAGTGAATCATACATGCAAATAACACTGTGAAATATTTATTGGCTGTTTCTCCCTCTGGAATAATCATGTTTATTTCAGATGCTTATGGTGGTAAATGCAGTGACAGGTATATAACACAGAACTCTGGGTTTCTGGACTATCTGCGTGCTGGAGATCAGGTGATGGGTGATCGTGGTTTCACAGTGAGGGACCTGCTGCAAGAGCTATGGTGTCAATTTAATCATTCCAGCATTCACACGCAAAGGATGCCAGCTTATTTCAAGTGAGAAGTGAGAAGACATTAAATGTAAACATTTTTCTCAAACATGTACAGTACTGGTGTACTTGCTGTAAACGTAACACAACTCTTAACATGTTTTTTTAAAGGATATGTTAACTATTACATTATAAAAGTATTTGCTAAAATGATTAATTTGTTATGTACAATAGTTGACTGTTAACCTTCTTACAAGGTTAGTTTTTTGTGTGCACTATATCAGTTAATTTTGGATTAAACTACTGTTTCTATCTAAATGTCACTTTTGTCATTATCAAGTTTTTAAAGATCGTTTCCTGTCTATTTCATTATTTGTTTTCATTTACTGTATTTTATTAAAAGTTCTCAAGGTGCTTCATTTGTGAATCAGTAAAGTCTTTGTCAAAAGAAATGTCAAGCT
>JBBPBX010029081.1:10515-26798 GCA_038048925.1 Garcialebias charrua | reverse complement strand
CACACACCTATATTATATATATATATATATATATATATATATATATATATATATATATATATATATATATATATATATATATATATATATATATATATAGATAGATATGTATAAATAAACGCACACACAGCATACATATATAGGTGCGTGTGTTTATTTGCCAGTTATGAACGAAAATATTAGTATCATTTAATCACTGACTACATAAAATCATAACACTAAAAGCTGTCTCTTAAATCATACCTGGTGTTCTCGATCCTCTGGAGGATACGGTGACTTTTTTCAGGTGGTTTCTCGTAGCCCAGCCACAAAGAAGGATGCAGGTTTTTGTTTTCGGAGCATGTTCAACACACACTAGTTGCAGCCACAAATTCAGCTTCGTGTGATTATTCATACAGCCACGAACAGCGCAACAGGTACCCGAGCTCCACAAGACATCTTCGTGACAATATTAGCTCAAAATAACAGAAAACAGAACTTCAACAGAACTTCTACGATGCGCGCAGATTAGCAAGCAAACAACGAGGAGCCAATGCAAAAATTCTACTTCCGGGGTCAAACGGAAGTACGGCACATTATCGCTTCTACAGTGACACCCCCAAGAATAAGGTGGATATTTCTTAAGAGGATTGGGGAGACAAGCATGTGAACTATGCTACAACAAGAAAAAGCCTGAAGTCTTCCAGTTTATCTTTCTAAAATAAATCAATTATCTATGTGGTCCTTTGAGTTCTTTAAATATCTCTGTTTGGCTCTTTGGAAAGAAATTTTGCCCACTAGAAAGCCCCGAAAACTTTCAGCTGCATGCAAGAAGTACAATTTTCAGGTTTTTATTAATATTTTAAAGAAAGTTTTATTTTAGGATTTGTAATAAATCAATAAAATCTACAATTATGAAAGAGTAAACACTATTTGTTAGGAAACTAAATGCAGCTGCAGTGAATGAAACTCCTGTTTAATTCAAATTAATTGCCTGAAATATGCTGTAAAGTGTGTGTGTTAAAAACTGTAAAACATTAATGAACAAACAAGAAACAGTCAAGCTAAAATAAAACTCACAAACTGCTGAAACAGTAGCACTAATTAACAAAAGTAAAATGCAAACAATATGATCATTTCTAATCCTCAAAGGATCTGAACATCTGAAAAAAAAAATTACTTTATGAGAGTGTTGGTAAAATGTTTATTTATTTGTTTGTCGTTAACAACAAATCACTACATTTTAATTGTATGAATTTATTAATAAATCACATTCAAACACCTGTTAATCAAAGTTCTGTGCATAAAATTGTAAAATCATCTGCACAAAAAGACAATAAAAACAACAAATGTAAAGAAAATTAACAAATTACGATAGGAAGTAAATTATTTGGAAAATTGTAAGCGTCAAACTGTACAATTCTTCAATTTTTCTGCATTTTAAAGACCATTTTGACTTGTTCAAAGTCTGTTTAATGAAAATGTAGCGCAGCTGAACCTGCTTTGAGTAAAACTCTGTGACTGATGAGTTTTAATTCAGATTTCACGCACGTCCTTCAAGCTGCAGCTACCGCAGTGAATGTCGCAGAAACACTTTAAGGTAATGAATTTTTATTGGCTCGTGTCAAATCAAACGTGGTTAATGCGATCTAGCAAGAAATCATGGCTTAAATAAAGGACCAGTTTTCCTTGAAGGAATGCATATCGCCCGCCACGTTTCATGCCAGAGTTTTAGATTAATGATAAGAAATCACAGCTGTTCTTGTTAAACCTTTAAAATAATGTTACATTAAACAAAGTTCAGTCAGGTCCTCTGGATGGCTTCTTTTTTTAGTTGAGACGTTTTGTCCTTCATCCAAAGGACTTCATCAGTCACAACAAACTGAATCCCACAAGCAGCACACCCACATAGTGGACCAACCAGTTTACTGGTGATAAAATGGTTTCTGGGGCCCAACCTCTCCCCCGTCGACTCCTCTGAGGCAGCCATAGCCAAAGTGGTTCAAAACATCAAAGTTCATGCACAATAATCCAGGTAAAATCCATCAAAGTTCAGTCAGATTGTCTGGACGGTTTCTTTATTTGTTGTTGAGATATTTAATCTTTCATCCAAAGGACTTCATCAGAACCTGACTGAACTTTGTTGGATTTTCTACCTGGATTATTGAGCATGAACTTTAACGTTATATTAACTTTTATTGCCAAAACTTGCACAATCTGTTAAAGCTTTGGGGTACGTGTTGTGAATGACTCTCAGTCACAAGAACTCTTAGCTCAGTGTCTGTAAAGTCGTTTGGGTTATAGTTATTTTTGTGGCTGTCATCTTAAATTGCACTGAATCCAAAAGGTCATCAGTTGTAGACGTATGCCCAGAGATAACCTTCTGACACGTTCAATAAAATCCATTTAACAAACAATCCAAACAAACAACAAAGTTCATGCTCATTAATCCAGGTACAAATCCAACAATATTCAGTCAGGTCCTCTAGATGGTTTCTTTTTTTTGCTGAATCATCCAAAGGACTTCTTCAGTCTAAGGCGCCACAAACAAAATGGAGTCCCACAAGCACCACACTCCCATAGTGAATAAAACCAGATAGAGGGCGGGCTCCAAAAATCCTCTCATCACCAGGAAACTGGTTTTTTTTGTTGTTGTTTTTTCCCCACTATGGGATGCTTGTGGGACTTCAGTTTATTTGTGGCTCCTCGGACTGAAGAAGTCCTTTGGATGAAGAATGAAACGTCTTAGCAAAAAAAAAAGAAACCGTCCAGTTAACCAAACTGAAAATTGTTGAATACAAACAAACACGTTGTCACTCTGCCTTCACCTATAAGGGTGGGCGATTGTGTGTGTGTGTGGGTGTGTGTGTGGTGTGTGTGTGTCAATAAGAGAGAAAAATAACAGGGACAGAGGAGCAAAGGCAGCAGACGGATGAGACAATGGACTGCCATGTCATTATTCCACACCCCTGGTCAACGTCAAGCTGTTGCACAACACACACACACACACACACACACACACACAGAAAGAGACCAACCCCCTCCTCTTTTTATGCTCCTTTGTTGCTTCATCTCTTGCTAGCTTTACGTCCCATCTCATCTTGGCCCGGTTCAAAGAGGAAACCTAATCGTTGAGTCTGTCTGGAGGAAACACACAGAACACCCGAAGCTACATCAGAGCAGAAGAAAAATGGAAAACATTTTAGAGCTGGGTGGAAAACTCAAACACGTGGGTTTGTCCCCGCTGCGTCTTCCTACAGCTGATGCGGAGACATTCCTCAAAAAGAAAAACAAGTCTGGTGTCCCAGCTTTCGTTCCTGCTCACCTCCCTTTCCCTCTGGTCCCTCGTGACCTCTGACCGAGTGGGAAGTGGCCAACAGGAAGACCAGATCCACAGCTCTAATTTGCAGTCCAACTGGTGTGCTATTTCCCACCAGATTGTTTCAAATTTATCGTTTATTCGTGTTAATAAAGCTCTGCCAAACTCATCACTGGATGTATATACCGTATTTTCCGCCTGATAGGTTGCACCGTTATATAGATCGCTTTGTCCAATTATTGGCAATAAATTGGAAAAATCCATAAACGGGTCGCACCTTTACTTAGATCGCATCTATTATGCGTCACCACTACGCGACGCGTCAGTGCCTCATTTGCCCTGCTGAAAATGGCGGCCACAGAAGCGAGCGAGCACGGAAGGACTTTACAAGATTAACACGGTAAAAACAATTATTTGTTTGCTAAAAATTATAGCTGACATTATAGCACAAGTGTTCCTGAGTGTTCCTTAATAAATTCACGAAATGGTCAAATCTGCTGGATTTAAATTGTTTCGCTTTGACGTCTTCCAAACGGTCGCGTGCACTGCAAAAATAAATTATAAATAAATTGAATTTTAGCTCAAATGTCTCATACAGGTCAGTTTGTAAATGACCACCAAGTAATTACCGTACGTTCTGTAGGTTTCAAGAAAATCCGCGGTGTGGTTTATGAGTTATTTAGACAAATAGTAGCAGGAAAATAACCCGAAGCTAACGCGACACGTTTACGTCTATAAAACATAGATTTTTTTAAATCTCAAACATCTCATAAAGCTAGTCACTTCTAAATGTCCATTCAGTGATTACTTTCTGTAAGTTTGATAAAAATCTGTCCTGTGGTTCTTGACTTATCTGCAACCACAGCTAACAGTGGTTACCTCCAGAGCAGGAGGCTAGGCAGCGACAGAGTGTGTCCGACCAGAGGAGGCTGCCATCAGACACATGAGGTGGGAACGGTCGGTGTACCCTAGCGGACAAAAGTGGTACTGCACCATTTTTTGCCTAAAAGAAAAACGGTCATATCTGAGCCAAAAATTGGTCTAAAAATATGGGAAAAAATCCATAAACAGGTCTCACCTCTCTATGGGTCGCAGGGCATGCAAATTAGGCACATAAAAAAACTGTGACCTATAGTCCGGAAAATACAGTAAATTAAGTGATTAATATTTGCAGTCAATCCAATTCACATTGGTTACTAATTGACATTAGCCAGCACAAAAATGGCTGCACCTCAGACAGTTTTACAGACGCTGAGCTAAAATTTGTTGAAGTAGTAGCTGAAGGTCATCCTCGACAGACCCCATGAGCGCTAACGCTACTCGCAAAAAGTGACATTTTCATGAAAAAGAGCAACACTCAATCATCCAGGTGAATAAATCACAAAAAAGTTCAACTGTGACATCTGGACAGTTTCTTTTTCGAAGAAACATGTCTTTCATCAGTCTGGGGCCTGCTAACAGGATCTGTTGTGTTAAATAGCACCTTATTGGCGTGCTTCAAACCAGTCTGCTGTGGAATTCCCTGAAACTGGCTTTACATGTCACGTTTCTGCCCCTTCCTGCCATAGTTTTCTGTTTCCATGTCTGTTGTGCCTATCACCCATCCTTCAGCTCAAACCGGCTCCCTCTAAGCCATGCCACGCCCCACTTGTTTCTCCACAGCAATCAGCGCTCATCAGCTTCACCTGTTCACCTACCTTTATAAGCTCCACATCCACAACTAACCATCTTACATCTTTCTTTTATCCACTTCTTCCATTTTGGGTCACGGGTTTTATACTATTATGAAAAAACTCAGGACAGTGTTACACTTTTACTATTTTATGCTTATGTTTATTAAATGTTTTAGTGTTTAGTGTTTAGATGTTTACTGTTGCACCGAGGGACTGAGAGAAACGCAATTTCTGTCCTGTATATGTCCTGTACATATTGCAGTTCTGACAATAAAGTTGACTTTGACTTTGGGGGTCGCCGGTGCTCATGTCCAGCAATCACTGTGCCAGGGGTGGGGTACACCCTGGACAGGTCGCAAGTCCGCTTCCACCTTTAGTTCCTGCTTTAATATTTTAAAACCATTCCTGCATTCTGGTGCATTTACTGAATCCAAAACCTGGTTCAAGTCATTACAAATGCGAACAGGAGGGCCATTAGTCTAAAATGATCAATTGTTGGTTATTTAATTTTTTAATTTAATAAATTTATTCATTTTATTTTTTTTTTTACAAAAAAATCACACATACAACACTAAAAAAAACAAAATATAAAATGAAAGGGAGCAGAAGGAAGAAAAAAATCTTATATCTGCCCATTTTTAAGACAATCAATTCAAACAATTATTATTTATATGTAACAAAACAAAAATGAATAACTCATCCTGATTTCTGATTTAAATACAGTTCACATTCAACTATTTCATATGTATTTTTTTAACAATTTGTTATTTGTTGGCACATAACAATCGGCAAAATGTTCGCTTATACTCTCCGAACCAGCCTGAGGACAACCTGGTAGAAAGGCCTCAGACTGGAGTCTTTTGGATAAACGAGGAAACGTTTCTTCCAAAAACAAAAAACTGCCCAGATGATGCGCTTTTTTGTGATATGTACATGCTTTGACACAAATGACTGAATCCAAAAGTTCTAGCATTGCGCTGCTCAAGGTGGCTGCATGTTGGAGTCGCTCTGTTACATTTATTCTGAGTTATTGCTTTTGAAAACTTGTTTCCTCTTTTTTTCTGGATGTAAATCGTTTTTTTTTTCTTTCCCCCCGATGATTATTTCTCTGGTATCGGATGCTATGTAGCCTGGTTGATACCAGACCCATGTCCTTCACTTCGCTTTGGACTAGGGTCTGGCATCTCTGCCATAGACAACGATTTCTCCTGGAGATTTTTGAATGGACCAATCAGAGAACAGGAGGCAGAGTTTTGTTAGTTTAGCCTGACGAGGTCCAGGCTATCAGATAAATTGCTCAGAAACCACTCGGTGGATATTTTTTCTGCCACCAGTGTGTAATTATATGTCTTTAATTTACTGACTGTTGGCCTAGATGAAACATTTGAGATAAAATTCGATTTTTTATCATTTATTTTCGTAGCGCACCCGAGGCTGTTTGGAAAATATCAAACCGAAACTATTTAATATCCAGCAGATTTGACCATTTCGTGAATTGATTTAGGAACTGTTAAGCTCAGGAACACTTCTGATATAACGTCAGCTATGAACTATATTTTTTCTCAGCAGAGAAATAATAGTTTTTTACCTTGTTTTGATGAAAATTCGTTCGTGGCGGCAGCCATTTTGAATGACGACGTCAGTCGACATCGTTCAAAACTCCGCCTTCTGCTCTCTGATTGCTCAGGAACACTTCTGATATAACGTCAGCTATGAAATCTATTTTTTCTCAGCAGAGAAATAATAGTTTTTTACCTTGTTTTATTGAAAATTCCTTCGTGGCGGCAGCCATTTTGAATGACGACGTCAGTCGACGTCGTTCAAAACTCCGCCTTCTGTTCTCTGATTGGTCCGGTCAAAACCTACCGGAGACATCCTTGTGGATGGGAGAAATGCCAGACCCAGCAGTGAAGGGAAATGAGAATTGAGCGGAGCTGCGTAGGAATGGCGAGGGCCAGGCTAGATGCTATGCATCTAGAAGGATTTTTACTGAAAACCTTTTACTTTTGGGTATTATGATGCGTAACAATGGCAGCAATGTTTTTGTTTTTTTAACAGTCAGGACCAGCTGATATCTTAAAAGCTCATACCTCAGCTACAGCCCCAAAAGAGTTGAAAAGGAGGCACCGTGGGCGAATTCCCGTCAATCGACGGCGGTGCTCGAGTACTTGGCCACCGAGATCATGGAGCTGTTGGAAAACTCGGCTCGTGACTACGGGAGGATCGGGATAACCCCCCACCCATCGGGGAACTCCACCGTCAACCAGCTGAATAAACATTCGTCATCATTTCAGGACTCTCGGATTCTCATTAGCGTTGACCTTGCCATTCCCCGACACCCTCGAGAATGTTTACGGATCTCATCGGAGGAGCTGTTGATTATTCCATCCTTATCAGAACTCTTACGGTGACCTCGAGAGTATCTATGAATATTGCTCATTGTTCTCGGTGTCTCCCCGCTCTGCAGAATGTCTACGTCAGGGGTCACCAACCTTTTCGAAACTGAGAGCTACTTCGTGGGTACGGAGTCATACAAAGGGCACCAGTTTGATAAACTCTTCATAAATAACAAAGCGTAAATTGAAAAAAATGTATAATAAACATATTTTTAAGAACATATTTTTAAGATAGTCATTTAAAAATATATATAAATACAAAAAAAGAATAACAACTGAATAAAATACAATTTTAAATGCAGCTTAGTAGTGAGTTGTGCTATTTTTAGAACAGGTCCGAGGGCACCTCAAATGGTCCTTGGGGGCACCCGGGTGCCCGCGGGCACCACGTTGGTGACCCCTGGTCTACGTCATTATGTGCTTATCTGTGCGAGGTGGTTTTTAATGTTATAATTTTTTTTCTCAAGCATGAAGAAAGATTTTAAAAGGAATTTTTTCGCCTCCATTTCCTAATGTGTCTAATTTAATTACTTTTTTGTCTGTCTAAGCAGATCTCATTTGTAAATGAGTCTTCGAGGCTCAATGTGACTTATCTGTCTAAATAAAGGTTGAATGAATAACACCCCGGCACCTTCAGCTGTCTGAACATGGCGACGAGGAGCTTTCGCGCAGGACTGAGGCCCGCCGCATCTGACAGCAAGCTGGATCCAGGTGGACAGAACGGCATCTGTGGCCAGATTCTTCAGATTCGCTGCAGTAGATCCTTCCTGCCCACAGCTGTCAGCATCTATAACAACTCGAATGAAACCAGGATGATGAGCTACGACAAAACTTAATTTCCCTTTGGGATCAATAAAGAATGTTTTAATTGATCTGAAATACAACTCCTTCGTTTGTCAACTTATTATGACCTCTTTCTAAGTCCAGGATGAAAGGCAGCAGGTGAGGTGCACTCATTCAGGTAATGCTCGACCTTGTGGCTTCCTTTTGGTTTGACCACGTGTCCTCTGCAAACGGCCTTCATTAAGTTTCACGTATGAGTGTGACGCAGTGCATCAGAACCCAATCTGTATGGTCACGTGACTGCCGCTCCAGCGTTTGAACCCACACACTTTCTCTCGAGGATCTCGTGACACAACAAGCTCCACCGCTGACGTAAACTCGTTGTATAAAGCATGAGGTTTGCCTTTAAATAGCTCACAGGAAGCAGAGCTGCTCGGTAAGGTAAGGGCTCATAATCGGACACTTTTGTTTTTAGCTTTCTGGTGTTTTTATCCCGTTGGAATGACTGCAGATAACTGTGAAATCATGCGCTTTCACTCGCGGCTGGTAGTTTCCTGTTGCTAAGATTCCTGTGTTTATGCAGTAAACCACACGCCCCACACTTGTTTTCCACAGCTGGAAACTGGCAGCTGGTTTCAGAGGAGAGGATGGTGTCAGTTTACCTCCAGCCCCAAGTGCTTTCAGACTACAGTATAGTCGTTTATTTTATTCTTCTTAATGCTTGTGCTGGGGGCCGCTTTAATTAAACAAGTCACTTCTCAGCCTTTTTTTGCGATGAAATTTGGTGTGGTAGTACCTGAGCGTCATACTCGACACATAATACAGTACATGTGCAAACAATGTGAGTTCACGTGATTTAGAAGGCTTTTGATGAGAAACAGCTAAAACTCTGTCATTTCTCTTACGCATTTCTTCTTCAGACCTTTAACTTTGTCAATGCACATCTTGCTTTTGGCAGCTTTGATTAATTTTCCATACTTATCTGCACGTTTCCTCAGATTCTGGTTGAGGAGCATCAAATGTAGAACCACTAGACTGAGGAACAGCTTCTACCCTGAGGCTGTTAGACTCATGAATAAATAAATAATGAGAATAAACACTGCAAAATATCACATCATGCTGATGCTGATCTGTTTTCTTGTTGCTGTGTTCATCTGTGACCATCTGCTCATACAGACTCATGTTCGTGCTGCTGTTTATAATGATGTTTTTCCACTACATTAGGGCTTAGTGTATTACTAGTTGATGTTTCTCTTAGTTAATTCTAGATGTTATTACTGTTTTTCTCTTGCATTTGTTGTTGGATGTAACTGGGACCCCGTGTACATAATCTCGTCGTTTTCATCACATGTACCACATGCGGTGCAAATGACAATAAAGACTCTCTGACTCTGACTCTGATTCTGGTGCAAATTTTTTATTTTTTTTCCTAACATGGACATCATTGTGTTTGTGAGCAGATCCATGCATGTGACACAGATCATAACATCCCTGAAGCACAAGCTGGGCCCTGAAGAGCACCAAGCATGTGATGGCAGGAGCATCTACTGTCTTAATTGGCAACGTGTGTGCAAACAGATGGCCACTGCACGCTATACCACTACGTGCACACTTGCATGCATTCGACGATGCATTGGAGGAGGGCATTTTCTACGCGACCCCAGCCACACCCAAGTGGAGTATAAAGGCTGTTTTGGATGTTTTGTTGTTTCCCCAAAGAAAACAGGTGCAAATCTGGAGCTTATCCAGATTTGCACCTTTCTCCGTTATCCCACCTACGTAATTTCCCCGGAGACGGGTTCACCAAGGTGAGGAGTACCGGTATATATACGAGAGACGCACGTCTCCGGTTGTTTAGAATATTGGAAAATTAAGTATATTCACACAAGTGCTTTTATGGATGTGTGTGTTTACAGTCACTATGTGTTTTTCTACTTACAGAGTGAGGTGTGTTTATTTCATAAATTAAAAAAAGAAGGCAAAACAGGAGAAAAACATAAACAACATTTCTGACCAAGCGTAAATCCTTTGAGGCTGAGTTATACATAGAAAATTACACACTGCAGTGCCAACTATGTCTGACTTAAACTTGCATGTTTAAACACAAAAATGACTCGCACACACTTTGCCTCTGAAATCAAACGTTGAAAATAATGTCATGTGTAAACACTTGCCATGTCTCGCAAGATCTGTCTGTTCTTGGAGTATGTGTTAATGACTGTCGGCTACTACCACTCCAAATTCTGGCCTATTATCTGGAAATTTCCCTGAGATGCAGACAAAGGGACACACAACACACACAGAGATGTCCAGTAGTCCCTCGCTACTTCATGGTTCGACTTTCACAGACTCGCTCTATCGCGGTTTTTCAAAGTCAGATTGAACACGAGAAAAATATTGTGACACATAATTGACAACTTTAATATTACTCAAGTGATTGGGACAGTACTGGATACAGTACTGAACAGTAAATCTCCCATACAACTCACCCTCTGCTTTGCCTTAGCTACTTCCCTCTTTGTTCTATGTCCCATCTCCTTATATTCCTGTCTCCTCTCTTCAGTCCTCTCACTGTCATATTTCTTCTTGGCTAATCTCTTTCTTTGAATGGCATCCTGCACTTCACTATTCCACCACCAGGTTTCCTTATCATCCATTCTCTGTCCAGATGACACACCAAGTACCTTCCTACCTGTCTCTCTAATTACTGTTGCTGTAGTAGCCCAGTCACTTGGAAGCTCTTTCTTACCACCCAGAGCCTTTAACAGCTCGTCTCTGAATTTCTCACAACATTCTTCCTTCTTTAGCTTCCACCATTTGGTCTTCTTCTCTGATTTTACTCTTTTTCTCTTCTTCGCAACAACAGTCATTCTACACACAACCATCCGATGCTGTCTGGCCACGCTCTCCCCTGCCACAAACTTACAGTCTCCAATCTCCCTCAGGTTTAAAAAAAAAGGGCGTTCAATACAAGATCAACTGGACTTTATTTGTTGCAGAAAACGTTTCGACTCCTATCCAGGAGGCTTTTTCAATTCAGAATGGCAGCTGTGAGACAGAGAAGTTTTATACAGGCTGACATGCCATGACATGACATGACATGACATGACATTCTCTGTCTCACAGCTGCCATTCTGAATTGAAAAAGCCTCCTGGATAGGAGTCGAAACGTTTTCTGCAACAAATAAAGTCCAGTTGATCTTGTATTGAACGCCCTTTTTTTTATTTTATCATGTCCTGGACGACTGAGAATCTTCACCAGCATATCCCTCAGGTTTCCTCTTCTACACAGAATGTAGTCGACCTGTGTACTCCTTCCTCCACTCTTATAGGTCACTCTATGTTCCTCCCTCTTTTGGAAATAGGTATTGACTATAGCCATTTCCATTCTCTTGGCAAAATCCACCACCATCTGTCCTTCCTGGTTTCTTTCCTTGACACCAAACCTACCCATCACTTCCTCATCCCCTCTGTTTCCTTCACCAACATGTCCATTCAGGTCTGCTCCAATCACCACTCTTTCCTCCCTGGGAATACTCTCTATCACTTCATCCAAATCTTTCCAAAATGTATCTTTCTCCTCCCCATCACATCCAACCTGTGGAGCATAACCACTGACTATGTTTAGCATCAGACCTTCTACTTCTACCTTCAGACACATCACCCTATCTGACACTCTCTTCACCTCTACTACATTCTTTGCCAACTCCTCCTTCAGGACCACCCCTACTCCATTTCTCTTTCTATCCACACCATGGTAAAACAGTTTGAACCCTGCTCCAATACTGCGAGCCTTGCTGCCCTTCCACTTGGTCTCTTGGACACATAAAACATCTACCTTTCTTCTCTGCATCATGTCAGCCAGCTCTCTACCTTTGCCTGTCATTGTCCCCACATTTAGAGTTGCAACCCTCAGTCCTACATTCTTCACTTTCTTCTCCCTCTGTCTCCTGACACGTTTCTCTCCTCGTGGTCTTCGACTAACAGTAGCACAATTTCTGCCGGCACCCTGTTTGTCAACAGCACCGGTGGCGGTCGTTATTAACCCGGGCCTCGACCGATCTGGTATGGTTTCAAGTATAAAGTTAAAGACAGCATAAAATTAGGCCAGTTTGTTGGATATCCAGTTAGATTTTTAAAGAAAAATAAATACTTTGGTTTACTTTTAATTTGTTTTACCGGTATATGTTTTAGTCAGTGATATCAAAGTTACTCACCATATTCGTTCCCAGCAGCTTGTCTTAAAGATATTCCAAAACATTCTGGTGGTTTTTAGAGAACGATCACACTGTGATACTGGAAGTTGACTTAAAGTGGCTGACAAACAACTAGCATGATATAGTTTACATGTTTTGCGACTTGTATTTGTACTATTCTTTACATATTTGAAAATAGGACATCTGCTGAAACTAGCCATTTTCATTGTTGGCAGTAATTTAAATAAAATTAAGTTTTATTTTACTTTTGGTCAAAGCCTGAAAAGAGCTGCCACAGAGGTAAGAGCCACATGTGGCCCCAGAGCCACAGGTTGCAGACCCCTGCCCACATTGGTATCGATATTATCGATATTTGGATCGATCCGCCCACCACTACTTCACAGTTTTTCAGCTATGGTGGGTGTGTGTGGAACGTAACCCCCACAATAATCGAGGGACTACATAAAAACACTAAATTAGATTTTTTTTTTTTAAAAATAACATTCCGTACTTTAAATGACAAACATATAGGATACACGTACACCACACTAACATAACGTTGGATTTTTGTTTCCAACAGTTGTTTGCACTCGTCGCACTTTGCCCTTAAATAAATCCCAGTTTGATATTTACATTTCTGATGAAGTTCTCCTGCTGCTAGGTAACCGTCCAGCTGTTACGCAATTCAGGAGTGATTTTTCTTGAATTTTTCAAAGCTCGAGTTTTCCTTTTTCTTTTTGCTTCTTTCTTTTTGTGTTGAAGCCATGAGGTAAATGTAGGAGACGCAGGCTCGTTGGAGCTCACCAGGCAAAGCAATAAGCACGCTGGCATGCTCAGGCTAAATCTTTTATGTGAGAGGGGAGAAGAGAGAGCTGTTTGTGTGTTTGCTGTGCGCTCATGCACGAGTGACAGGCGCTGCAGAATCTGTTGGGAAGCATTTAAGATGAGGTAAACCCCCCAATTCTTAAAAAACTTTAATGCACATTGCGTAAAATGTAAATACTAAAAGATATGGAAACGTCATAAATTCACATTTTATTCACAGCGGAATAAAGTTAACACGTCAAATGCTGAAACTAGCACTTTGAGATTTTTATTAATGAAAAGTGCATTATAAATGGAATTCATCATTATTATTATTATTAACTAAAAACATGTGCCCATTTAGTTAAAACTAAAAAAAAAAAAAAAGTTAATTTTTTAATTAATTTTTTGGCAGCAACGTGTGAAAAACATGGGGACGGGGTCATCTTCTTTCATTTTCTTTTATCCACAGTTTGTCAACGTGAACTGAGAAGACCTATAGGGTGTTTTTGGAGGGGAAAGTTGCCCCATTCCTGAGGTAGGATTTTAACTGGTCCACAGTCCTGGGGCTTTTTTTGTTTGTTTTGTAGGTTGTTCTGAATTAATGGGCCCTGTCCAGATGTGTAAGCTGCTCATGCCCGAAGCAATGCACCCCCATACCATCAGAGAGGCAGGCCTTTTAACTGTGGCTGGATCGCACCTCTCCTCTTTAATACTGAGGATGTGGTCTTCATGGTTTTCAAAAAACATTTCACGTTTCGCGTCTTCTGACCACAGAACAGTTTTCCACTTCGCCTCAGTTTTTTTTAAATGAGCTCTGGCTCAGAGAAGATTGATGGTGTCACATATGGCTTCTTTACTGCAGGAGGGCGCGTCAACCCGTTGCGGATGGCATGTGGAGCTGAGTTTAGGGACAATTAGTAGAACTGTTCAGACCAGTTTTTAATACGGTGACCCTCGCAGAGCCAAAAATCATGAGCATCCGTTGTTGATTTTCAGCCCCGTCCTTTGAGCTTTTCTCCCAAATCTTGAAATTGTTTGATAATAATATGATTAAAAATATAAAGTCTTAATAATTTAAAGCCCTTTGATGTTCTGTCACAACTACTATATTTTACGGTGTATAAGTCGCTCCGGAGTGTAAGTCGCATCATTGGAAAAAAGCATAATGAAGAGGAAAAAAACATATACTGTACAATATAAGTCGCTTAGGTACGGTGTAAATGAACAACATTTGAAAAAAACAGAATCACTTTGGACCAAACGGAATTACATTAAGCCAAACAGGAATAAAAAAAAACCTTTATTAACAGCATAAAACCGAACAACAGAACAATATACAGTACACACAGAGATACATGGGGCGGCCGTGGAACAGTGGTAATGGCAGTCGACCCCCGATCGGAAGGTTGGAGGTTCGAATCCCGCATCCGTCCACCATGTATCGTTGTGTCTCTGGGCAAGACACTTAACCCCGAGTTGCTCCCGGTAGGTCTGGATGGCGCCTTGCAAGGCAGGCTACCACTACCGGTGTATGAATGTGTGAATGAATAGGTGGATGGCTGGTATTGTAAAGCGCTTTGGGGCTCCTCACAGGGGGCTGGAAAGCGCTATATAAATAAGCTCCATTTACCATTTACCATACAGTTAGCAGGCTACTGTATACTTTTAACTGTATTGCCATTCTTTTGTTCGGTTTTATGCTGTTAATAAAGTTTTTAAAAATTCCTGTTTGACTTAATGTAATTCAGTATTTTCAAATGTGATTCAGTTTTTTAAATGTGATTCTGTTTTTTCAAATGTAATTCTGTTTTTTCTAATGTGATTCAGTTTTTTCAAATGTGATTCTGTTTTTTCAAATGTGATTCCGTTTTTACAAATGCGATTCCGTTTTTTCAAATGTAATTCTGTTTTTTCAAATGTAATTCTGTTTTTTTCAAATGTGATTCTGGTTTTTCAAATGCGATTCTGTTTTTCAAATGCGATTCCGTTTTTTCAAATGCGATTCCGTTTTTTTTCAAATGTAATTCTGTTTTTTCAAATGTGATTCTGTTTTTTTTCTTTCAAATGTGATTCTGTTTTTTCAAATGTGATTCTGGTTTTTCAAATGCGATTCTGGTTTTTCAAATGCCATTCTGTTTTTTCAAATGCCATTCTGTTTTTTCAAATGCCATTCTGTTTTTTCAAATGCCATTCTGTTTTTTCAAATGTGATTCTGGTTTTTCAAATGCAATTGTTTTTTCAAATGTGATTCTGTTTTTTCAAATGTGATTCTGTTTTTCAAATGTGATTCTGTTTTTCAAATGCCATTCTGTTTTTTCAAATGTGATTCTGTTTTTTCAAATGCGATTCTGTTTTTTCAAATGCGATTCTGTTTTTTCAAATGTGATTCTGTTTTTTCAAATGTGATTCTGTTTTTTCAAATGCGATTCTGTTTTTCAAATGCGATTCCGTTTTTTCAAATGTGATTCCGTTTTTTTCAAATGTGATTCTGTTTTTTCCAAATGTGATTCAGATTTTTTCTAATGTGATTCAATTTTTTCAAATGTGATTCTGGTTTTTCAAATGCGATTCTGTTTTTTCAAATGTGATTCTGTTTTTTCAAATGCGATTCTGTTTTTTCAAATGCGATTCCGTTCTTTCAAATGTGATTCCGTTTTTTTCAAATGTGATTCTGTTTTTTCCAAATGTGATTCAGTTTTTTCTAATGTGATTCAATTTTTTCAAATGCGATTCTGGTTTTTCAAATGCGATTCTGGTTTTTCAAATGCGATTCAGTTTTTTCAAATGTGATTCTGGTTTTTCAAATGTGATTCTGTTTTTCCAAATGTAATTCCGTTTTTTCTAATGTGATACCATTTTTCAAATGTAAATCTGTTTTTTCTAATGTGATTCCGGCCACTTCTGCTTTGGCTTAATGTAATTGCTTTTTCAAATGTATTTCAGTTTTTCAAACGTAATTCAGTTTTTTTTTATAATGTTTTTTGTGATTTTGTTGTTGTTGTTGTTGTTGTGTTTTTTTCTAATGTAATTCCGTTTTTTTCAAATGTTGTTCATTTACACCTTAGGGCCACCGTACGTAGGCGTATAAGTCGCATTTATTATGCATCACTGCTGAATTGTTGCGTTTATT
>JBBPBX010029080.1:9175-36113 GCA_038048925.1 Garcialebias charrua | reverse complement strand
GTCTTGTTTGTTACAAATAAAGTCCAGTTGTTCTGTATTGAACGCCTTTTTTGATTTTGCTCTGCCCTGGTTCTGATCCTAGTCTTGTCCTAGTGTTTAAACCAAACTCAGACAGCTACTATAAAGAACAGTCTTGCATAAAAGAAAACACCTCAAGGTTCCTTATAGTGGAGGGGGAGGAGCGTGATGAGCATCTAGTCAGCTGTTACTGTACTCCATTCCACAAACAGTGATACCAAAGCATAACAACATACTGTACCATTTAGATCAAATTATACAGAATAAGATGTAAATGAGTCCCCGAGGCTCAATGTTATTAACCTGTCTATTAAGTAAAGGTTGAAGGAAAAAAAAATATGGCTCATACACATAAGGATAATTATTTAATGAAGTATCACACATACATGTTTCACCTGACAAAAGCATAAACAGCAATGAGAATACACAACCTACAGATGTGGAAAGTAACTGTGGTAACGGACCACAAACCTCTACACCTCAAAGACTATTGTAAGATGATTTATTTTGATTTATTTTGATGTAAGATGATTTATTTGGGCAGTTACGTATTTAGGTTACTGTGTCTTTAAGAGACTTCTTCTTCGTGGGTTTTTCTTCGTGGGTCTAGGGGTGTGTTCAGGTTAAGCGGGCGAAAACAACGGGAGACGCGAGCAGCGTTCATGAGGGGATGACGTTGTATTGAACAGCTGAATAAAGTCCGTGCAGCCAAGCTATTCCCTTTCAGCGTGGTTACTCTTTCTCCACCCCACGACCCTCGGATGTGTTTGTGACACTTCTCCACCTCAAGCGGTGGTGTTACACTGGTGGCAGCGGGTTTGTGGACGCTTTCAGCGATTGGAGCGGTGAGCACATGCTTAGCATGCTATTAGCCAGATAGCTAATGTTGCACATGCTGATAGGCGCATTTAGCTGCTGCTGAGGACGGACTTTTTTTTTAATTCCTCCAATTTTTTTTCTACTAGTCTCAACGTCTAATACTCAGTGATGGAGAGTAACTTTTGGGAACAATTACCTTTTCATTCTGCTGCGGGTCGTACTAGGCCACAGTACAGCCACGTGTTTGTGGGAGATGGAAAAGAGGATTTTTCAAGATGGTGTAGACGTTTTGAAGTGACTGTTGAGGCTGATCCTGATGCTACTGAAGACAGTTTGGCGAAACTGTTGCCTACATACTTGGGGGGAGCTGCTTTTAGTTACTGGGACAGTTTATCCGATGCAGTTAAAACAGACTATTCAGCCACGAAGGAAAAGCTGAAAAGCGTGTTTGGACAAACTGCTTATTTGTCGACTTTCCAGAGCTACATTAATGCACGCAGCCGCCTCCCTGGTGAAGCTCTCCCTGTGTTCGCTGCAGAAATTTGCCGTCTGGTCGAGGAAGCTTTTCCAACTTATGGCGATAATGCTAAACAGGGAGAAAAATTTAGACGCTTTATTGCTGGACTTGACCCATACCTCCAACTGCGATGTCATGAACAGGGGGTTAAAACATTGGAGACTGCGCTACAGTTGGCTATTCAAATTGAAGCTGCTCACCAAGCTACTAGAGTGTTCACATCCCCAGCTCCGGTGCAGTCTTCTTCTACGCCAGTTTACCCTGCTGTCTCACCTGGGTGGTCTACTCAGCTCCCTTCACCTGCTCCTCAAGGAGTCCACTCAGCTACGGGGGATGATTTCAAGAAAATGGCAAACACGATCGAAATGCTGGCGGACAAAGTTCATCAGCTACAAATGACGGTTGACCGCCAGCGTGAGGACGCATATCGACAGGACAGGCGGGATTATGGATTTCGTCATCGGAGCTCCGCTTCGGCTGGACGAGGTGAGGGCAGATATTCATCGGATGACTACCATCTGTCACCTCCACGCCGCAGAGACTCATCGGACGACCGGAACACACATCGCCGCAGCACCTTCCGCACATCACATGACGAGGAACGCAACCAACGGGAGTCACCTGCTCGAACCAGCTCATCTGAACGCTACTCGCAGGGCTACAACGCTACAAACAGGGGCTATGCTAGCCGTGGTCGCTCTCCGGGCCGCTATGAAAGTGGCCGCCTTCATCGCTCTCCCAGTCCGGCCCGGGTACGGTTCCAGTCTCCTGCACGTCAAGACCGGGAGCAGGGAAACTACAAGTAGCTGACAATGAGGGCAAATTGTCAGCTACCAACTTCTCTTTGGCCCAGACGGACAACGACATTCACCCTGACACAGGTACTATTGACAGCTTGTGTGTGACTGATGTAGACAAAAGATATGTGTCAGTTGTTATTGAGGACACTGTGGTGCATGCTTTTGTTGACACAGGAGCTGACGTTTCTATTATTAGTGAGACTTTTAGAATGGCTACACCTGCTCTTCAGAGAAAACCCATTATGAAACGGTTTATCCCTCTCACTGGGGTCACAGGTGATCCCCTTGACTCTGTAGGCTCCATTTATGTGAACCTAAGTATTGCAGGTGAGCCCATGACACATACACTTCAAGTTGTCAGAAACTGTACTAAACCAATCATTTTAGGTTGGGACTTTATGGTGGCAAATGGCATTACTGTTGACACTCGCACCATGACATGCAATGTAGCTGGTACAGCTGTACCACTAGTTAGTCCACATTTGTACATTCCCTGCCTGACTGCGGTGACAGTGGCGGCCACGGTTGCCATTCCGGCTATGTCAGAGAGGGTCATCACAGCTAATCTTGATGTACCCCTCAAAGGGTTTTTACCTAATGGTTACATTGGTGTGTTCGAACCACATTATACCGATCAGTCCTCTACTGGTATGGCATGGACTGTGGCGAGGGTAGAGCACGGTTCTATTTGTGTGAAGGTGGCTAATGTTTCACATAGTGAAGTTATGCTACATGATGGTACACAGGTGGGACATTTTCATGCTATCCTGGCAGGGGGCCAGAGTGAGTTCACCATTATGGATGGTTCTATTGGTAGTGTTAATAGACAGATACCTGACAGTCCGGGTGCAACTCCTATTATAGATGACACTGATTCAGACCTGACGCCATTGCAGAAAACACAACTGACGGACACTTTGACTTCTTTTGCTGACGTGTTTAGTCAACACCCACATGACTTTGGTAGAACTGACATGGTCACACACAAAATCATTACGAACTGTCACACCCCAGTCTCTCAGAGAGCCTACCGCACCTCTCCAGTCATGAAGGCTGAAATCCGTCGCCAAGTGGAAGCACTTAAGGCGCAAGATTTGATAGAGGACAGCTCGAGCCCCTGGGCCAGCCCGGTGGTGATGGTGAAAAAGAAAGATGGCTCATATAGATTTTGTGTAGATTTTCGAAAACTGAACTCTGTCACTATTACTGACGCACACCCCCTACCAAGAGTAGATGACAGTTTAGACGCGTTGTCTGGTTCGCAGTACTTTTCTACCATGGACATGTCTAGTGGGTACTGGCAAGTACAAATGGATCCTGCAGACAGACAAAAGACTGCATTTACTACAGGTGATGGCTTGTACCAATTTAAGGTCATGCCCATGGGACTCAAAAACGCACCCCCAACCTTTCAAAGGCTCATGGAGCTGGTTCTGCGAGGTCTACACTGGACAACTTGTGTCATTTACTTGGATGACATCATTTGCATGGGAAAAACATTTGAAGAACATCTAGACAATCTCACAGACATTCTCACTCGTTTCAGACAATCGTGGGTTTTTCTTCGTGGGTCTAGGGGTGTGTTCAGGTTAAGCGGGCGAAAACAACGGGAGACGCGAGCAGCGTTCATGAGGGGATGACGTTGTATTGAACAGCTGAATAAAGTCCGTGCAGCCAAGCTATTCCCTTTCAGCGTGGTTACTCTTTCTCCACCCCACGACCCTCGGATGTGTTTGTGACACGTCTCCACCTCAAGCGGTGGTGTTACACTATTTAACAACAAACAGGAGAAGTGAACACTTCAGTTATGTGTGACCTCGGAGGTGGGGCGGCTGTGGCTGAGTGGTTAGAGCAGTCATCCTCCAATGCAAGAGTTGGGGGTTCGAATCCACCAGCAGTCACATGCTTAAGTGTCCCTGGGCAAGACACTGAACCCCTCATAGCCTCTGATGTGTGTTCCATCAGTGTATGAATGTGCTCTAAAGCACTGATTAGTCTCTTTAGAATTATTTGTTCAATTAGCTTTGTAGATCTAGTGCTGTTTGAATGGGTAAATGAGGGCACAGATTGTAGAGTAAAGCACTTTGAGGATCTTGAAATAAGATAGAAAGGCGCTATATAAGTACAGTCCATTTACCATTTTACTTCTGGTGGGTCTTTAATAGGTCATGGGACAAATCCTGTACTGGGTTATTGAGTTTGTGGTAACTCACTAGGGGCAAGCAAACTCCACTTGTTAGGTGAAGGATATGGTGTCAGGTCATTTTAGCTTCATGTATAAGTAGCCTAATACTACAGTAAAGTTGGAGTTTAACCTCAACAATGACATAATTTCATCCATATTTTGACATTGTGACATGATGTAAACATTATTCAGCTTACAGGAAATACATAGTGCACTAGAGATCGGTTATATAATAAAGTAACCACTTGATTAATACACAATTCACTCAGGAATTACACAAATAACATTTCATGGAGTTTGACCATTTGAAACAACAAATACTGTAATTTGATTGGTTGTGTGGTGCACCTAAAAATGCCACCACAATATTTTGTTTTCTAATAATTGTAAAATATTTCCATGTGCAGTTTATCCTATTTTCTAAAAAAAAAAAAATCTATATACAAGTTACATTTTGTTTGTGGTACGTCATGTTAGTCTGCCTGCATTTATAGTGCTTTCCTGAGGTGGGGACGGGAGCGGTGATGAGGAGGCGGAACCTTTGTTTGGGGGGCGTTGCTTCCAGGTTGGTTTTGGGATGGATTTCCGGTTAGCCTCAAACTCAATCTGGATGTGAACCACAGCGCTACGGTCGTCATTACTGACTTCTATTTTATCATCCTTCAGATTGTGTGTCATCACTGTTGCAGCAGTCCTGACACTCGGGACCTGTAACAGATGGGTTGGTTCTGTCCACTTATTGCAAAACCACTGAACCAGTATTTTAGAACCAACATCTATAGTCCAAATTATGATCTAAGGTTTAATTAGTTTGTTTTTAAAGTATTCTTAAGAAACTAGGAGCAAATCATGGTTTGGGAACTTGTTGGAAATAGTCACAGAATATCTTTTACAAAATCCAAACAAATTTTAATTGGGTGTTAAGATACCAGTTGCATCTCATGGCCTATAAGTTATTTTAATATTTTCAGTCAGAAAGTTTTCACTCCTGTGTGGACTCTCATGTGTGTGTTTAAACTTGTCTTCTGACTAAATCTTTGTCCACAAAGTTCGCAAGGAAACGGCTTGTCTCCTGTGTGGATTCTCATGTGAGAGTTTAAATGTGTTTTATGACTACATCTTTTTCCACAAAGATCACAGGGAAACGGTTTTTCTCCTGTGTGGACTCTCATGTGTGACTTTAAACATGACTTATGACTAAAGCTTTGTCCACAAAGTTCACAAGGAAACGGTTTGTCTCCGGTGTGAACTCTCATGTGTGACTTTAAACATGACTTAAGACTAAATCTTTGGCCACAAAGTTCACAAGGAAACGGTTTTTCTCCTGTGTGGATTGTCATGTGTTTGTTTAAACTTGTCTTATGACTAAATCTTTGTCCACAAAGTTCACAAGGAAACGGTTTTTCTCCTGTGTGGATTCTCATGTGTGTATTTAAACTGTGCTTCCGACTAAAGCTTTGTCCACAAAGTTCACAAGGAAATGGTTTGTCTCCTGTGTGGACTCTCATGTGACGGTTTAAATTTTTTTTATGACTAAATCTTTGTCCACAAAGATCACAGGGAAACGGTTTGTCTCCTGTGTGGATTCTCATGTGAGAGTTTAACTGTGTTTTATGACTAAATCTTTTTCCACAAAGATCACAAGGAAATGGTTTTTCTCCTGTGTGAACTCTCATGTGAGAGTTTAAATGTGCCTTCTGACTAAATCTTTGTCCATAAAGATCACAAGGAAACGGTTTGTCTCCTGTGTGGATTCTCATGTGAGTGTTTAAATGTGTTTTATGACTAAATCTAAAAAAGCTAAGTCTGGTCCTCTGGACATTCAAAAAATAAAACAAAACAAAGCAAAAAAAATGTAGAAACGTTTCGTCTTTCGTCCGAAAGACTTCCTCAGTCTGAGTTGCTGTATTCAGCTCAGTCTTATAAATAGCACCCTCTCACAGTGTTGCACAACCAGTTGGCTGATGACAGCCTGAAACCAGTTGCTCACATGATCAAGGAGGGCCATCAGCCTAACAATGGATCATTAGCACCCTGATGGTTGTTTGCTATTCACAGAGGGCTGAGTGATACTAGCAATCACAGCATTGTAAGAGGGAGACAGTTGAACCCGGAGGCCTCCACCCCGGTTTAATGATGGACGGTTTCTTTTCACAAAGATGGCCTCCTTTACTCCTCTCTCAAACCATCGTTCCTCTCTATCAAGGATGTGAACATCTTCATCCTTGAAAGAGTGACCGCTGGCCTGGAGATGAGTGTAGACTGCAGAGTCCTGACCTGATGCTGTTGATCTTCTGTGCTGGGCCATCCTTTTGGCCAGTGGCTGTTTAGTTTCCCCAATGTAAGACTGATCACAGCCCTCCTGACACTGAACAGCATACACAATATTACTCTGTTTGTGCCGGGGGACTGGATCTTTGGGATGAACCAGTCTTTGCCGTAATGTATTTTGGGGTTTAAAAGCCACTGGGACGTTGTGTTTAGAGAATAAACGTCTCAATGTCTCTGAAACTCCCGCAACATACGGAATGACCACTGGTCTGGGTCTGGGTTCCTTCTTTTCACCTGATGGCTGGCTGGAGTCCTGTTTGGGTTTCTTCTCTGCTTTCAGGAAGGCCCAGTTAGGATATCCACATTTCCCTAGAGCCTGTTTTGTGTGTGATTTCTCCTTCTGTCTGGCTCCTAAGTTAGTGGGGACGCTGTCTGCTCTGTGATACAGAGTCCTGATGACTCCTAACTTGTGCTCCAGAGGGTGATGGGAGTCAAACTGTAAATACTGGTCTGTGTGGGTGGGTTTGCGGTACACCTCAGTTTGCAAATTTCCTCTATCAGAAACTGAGACCTCACAGTCCAAGAAAGCCAACCTGCCATTTTTTACATCTTCTCGTGTGAACTTGATATATTTATCCACAGAGTTGATGTGATCAGTGAAATGTTGGACTTCCTGAGATTTAATTTTAACCATTCTCAGGAAGTCCAACATTTCACTGATCACATCAACTCTGTGGATAAATATATCAAGTTCACACGAGAAGACGTAAAAGATGGCAGGCTGGCTTTCTTTTAAAGACGAAACGTTTCTACAAGTTTTTTGTTTTGTTTTGTTTTTTGAATGTCCAGAGGACCAGACTTCACTTTTTTAGAAGATCCTCAAAACTTTGTAGATGGACACAAGAAGAACCTCATGCTCAAGATGTTGTATGGAAACTAAAACAGCTTCGTGTTTTTGATTCTTCTTCAGAAACCCTCCCTGCAGTTCTCTGGGTTTTATTTGGTACCAAAGAGGTAGAGGCCGTCTCCTTGAGGAACGTGTTGATAGCATCGTTAGTTGGAGCGAAGACGGTGAACCCGTCAACGAGGTTGATGTCATCAGTCAGATTGTAGCCCTGAAGAAACAAAACATCAATCAGAAGCAGTTTGTGTGTGTGTGTGTGTGTGTGTGTGTGTGTGCGTGTGTGTGTGTGTGTGTGTTCCTGTTTTTGCTACGGACTGAGGACTATCATGAGTTTTTAACCAACGGAGTGAGGACCATTTGGGAAGTGAGGACTTTTTCTCGGTCCTCACTTTGTTTTCAATGGAAACGAGCTCTACTACCCTTATAGATGCTACTCTCAATTTTCTGTGACGGTCCTCACTTTTGATGTAAAACGAGTTTTGAGCACCGGACATCTTACACTGATTTGCTCTCTGAGTCCCTCTACAGCCCCAGTCTGCTACTGCAGTCTGAAATTAACTCCTCCCATGAGTGGGTATGCTGAATCTCCCCCCACTGCTTTTCTCTATTCCTCCCCCTATGGGTGTTATGTTATCACACATGCTTTTGGGATCAGCAGGGGAGGGTTTTATGTCACCAACAACTTTGTTTAACAATGGGAGTGAAATGGAATGGAATTTACTTTTGGGTGAAGGCAGGGGGGGCACACAGGACAGGTCTCCAATCTGTCACAGAGACACAGACAAAGAGACATCCAGAGAAAATTTACAGTCGCTCAGAAGAGCCCAAAAAGGGATTCAAACTGAGGATTATCAATAATAATTGATCATATGTATTTGTCATGCTAAATCCTTACTGGTAATCAGTGTGGGAAGTTTTTAATAATACAGATCAGATTGATGTGATTAGGCAGTCATATAGTCACATGTCTGTAAATGTATTACTGTATTATTAATACTATAATTAAAAGTGAGCCGTGCAAATGTGTTTGGATCAAACAAGTAGCCCTTTGTGTCACTCAGTCCCTCTGAAATAGCTTAGTCTCATAAAGGTTTGTGACCCCTGTACTATAACATACAATATCACACCATACCATACCACTTTTTTTATAAAGCACTTAAAACAGCAGCAAGACCAACCAAAGTGCTGTGCAATGCATGCTGTCAGATGGATGATGCAAACAAACAGTTTTAGAGTTATCATTTTCCTAACTGTATTTAACATATATGACTAGCATTTTTTGTACTGTTATCAGAGTCAGAGAGTCTTTATTGTCATTTGCACCACATGTGGTACATGTGATGAAATGAGATTATGTACACAGGGTCCCAGTTACATCCAACAACATGCAAGAGAAAAACAGTAATAACACCTAGGATTAACTAAGAAAAACATCAGCTAGTAATACACTAAGCCCTAATGTAGTAGAAAAACATCATTATAAACAGCAGCACGAACACGAGTCTGTATGAGCAGATGGTCACAGATGAACACAGCAACAAGAAAACAGATCAGCATCAGCATGATGTGATATTTTGCAGTGTTTATTCTTATTTTATTTATTCATTCATGAGTCTAACAGCCTCAGGGTAGAAGCTGTTCCTCAGTCTAGTGGTTCTACATTTGATGCTCCTCAACCTCCGTCCTGAGGGGAGTGGGGCAAAGAGTGAGTGTGCTGGGTGAGTGAGGTCTTTCATGATGCAGGTGGCTCTTTTCCTGCATCTGGAGGTGTAAATGTCTGTGATGGTGGGGAGACTGACTCCAACAGACTTCTGTGCAGCCTTCACCACTCTCTGTAGAGCTTTCCTCTCTGCAACTGTGCAGCCTCCATGCCACACGTTGATGCTGGAGCACAGGATGCTCTCCACTGCACACCTGTAGAACGAGGTGAGGACTGAGCTTCTCAGACCAGCTCGTCTCAGCCGTCTGAGGAAGTAGAGTCTCTGATGACCTTTCTTGATCAGGCTGGTGGTGTTATTGCTCCAGCTGAGGTTATCATTCAAGTGTACACCCAGGTACTTGTAGCTGGAGACCACCTCCACCGCAGATCCACCTATATACAGTGGGGTGTGGGTGTGTTTGTTCCTTCTGAAGTCCACAATCATCTCCTTCGTCTTCTTCACATTCATGTGAAGGTTGTTCTCTTTGCACCAGCTCTCCAGATGTTCCACCTCCTGTCTGTAGCTGGATTCATCATTATCTGTGATGCATCCCACCACAGCTGTATCATCTGCAAACTTAACAATATGACAGCCTGGATGTGTGGCTGTACAATCATATGTGAGCAGAGTGAACAGAAGAGGGCTCAGCACACATCCTTGAGGAGAGCCAGTGCTGAGGGTGATGGTGGAGGAGGAGAAGTTGTGGATCTTCACGGACTGTGGTCTGTTTGTTAAGAAGTCTAAGACCCAGTTACAAATAGAGGGGCTTAGTCCAAGTGTGGATAGTTTGTCTATCAGAGTTTGGGGGATCATGGTGTTGAAGGCAGATGTGAAGTCCACAAAGAGCAGACGCACGTATGAGTCCTTCTGATCCAGGTGGGTGAGAGCAGTGTGGACCACAGAGGAGATGGCGTCCTCTGTTGATCGGTTCTCGCGGTATGCATATTGATGAGGGTCCTCGCTGATGTTGACGGTTGTCTTGATGTGGGACATGACCAGTTTCTCAAAACATTTAGCGACTATCGGGGTGAGAGCCACCGGTCTATAGTCATTCAGACCAGTCACTGTGGAGCTCTTTGGGACTGGGATGATGGTGGCAGTCTTCAGGCAGGTGGGAACTGACTCCAGTGAAAGTGAGGTGGTGAAGATGTCAGCCAGCACCTCACAGAGCTGGTCCGCACATTCCTTCAGAACTTTCCCTGGGATGTTGTCTGGACCCGTAGCTTTATGAGGGTTGATCCTTCTGAGACTACCTCTCACTTCTGCTGCGGTCACTTTGAGGTGCTCCTCGTCTGGTGATGAGGTGAGTCTGGTGCTAGTTGGTCTGTTTGGATCATCAAAACGTGCATAAAACTTATTGAGGGCATCAGGCAGGGATGGGTCCCTGGGGCATTGTTTGCTTTTGCCCTTGTAGTCTGTTAAGCATTTGATGCCCTGCCACATGCTCCGTGGATCATGTGAGGTGAACTGTCCCTCGATCCTCTGTGCATACGCGGCTTTGGCCTTCTTTATGCCATCATCCAGTTCTCTCCTGCACTTTCTCAACTCCTCAGTATCTTTAGACTTGAATGCAGTGTCCCTGGCTGCCAGCAGGGTGCGGACATCCTTATTTAGCCAGGGTTTTTGATTGGGGTAAAATTTAACACACTTTCTTATGGATACATTTTCAGCACATGTACTGATGTAACCCAGGACTGAGGAAGCATAAAGTTCCAGGTCAACTGAACTTCCATTCGTAGCTGCCTCTTTGAAGACAGACCAGTTTGTGTTTTCAAAGCAGTCTCTTAGCATGGGGGAACTATCTTGGCGCCACGATGTGATCACTCTTTGTTCCGGCTTCGAACGTCTGAGTGGGGGGAGCTGTCTAGGGACCAATAACAGGGAGCGATGGTCGGAAGCCCCGAGCGGTGGGCGTGGCTTCGCCGTGTACGCCCCCTTCACATTCGTGAAGACCTGGTCTAGTGTCTTATTTCCTCGTGTTGCTGTGAAAACGTGCTGATTGAAGGTTGGAAGGATGACACGTAAATCTACGTGATTGAAGTCCCCGGAAACAATGAAAAACCCCTCAGGATATTTACACTGCAGCGAGGTGAGTAAGTCATGAATTTCTCCCTGGGCGTCGTTGGCATTAGCATCGGGTGCTATGTAAACATTGCTTATTATTATTGCTGAATAGTCGCGGGGGAGGTAATGTGGCCGACATCTTATTGTTAAAAGCTCCACAGCAGCTGAGCAGATCCTGCTGATAACGGCACAGTTCGTGCACCAGTCTTTGTTAACGTAAATGCAGACGCCTCCGCCTCGCGTTTTCCCCGTAGTCTCGATGCACCGGTCCGTTCTGAAAAATAGCTTATTATCCAACTCATAAACAGAGTCAGGAGTGTCTTCATTGATCCATGTTTCCGTGAGGCAAATCACCGAGCATCTCCTCATCTCCTCTGACGTTGTTACTCTCAGACGAAGCAAATCCATCTTGTTGTCGAGCGAGCGCACGTTGGACAGGAAAAGAGCCGGCATCGGGGGTCTCCCGGTTTTAGCGTCTGCCCGCAGTCTCGTCATAATTCCTGCTCGACAGCCACGCTTTTTCCCTCGAGAGCACCGCTTTCTTTTCTTTCCTCCGGAGCGCATCTGCTTCCAGAAAGATGATCTAAGCAGATCCAATCTTCCGAGCTCTTATTTGAGTTCGTTGCTGATTTCAGCTGTGCCTTGTGGTAAATCCGCTCCAATTCTCAACAGCTCAGTTCGGCTATAATTCACCCGCAAAAAACGCGCAGAGTCAGGTACAAAAACACTATTAAAATTACTAAAAACTGGGGATGTTCTGGGAGCCCATGAAGCTGCGGCTGGTCTGAGCGCGGCCATCTTGCCATATATGTCGATAAAAACTGTGAATTTCTTCCTAATTTAATAAGTTTTGTTACTTTCTTTGTACAAGCCTGACGATGAGCACACAAGGCCAACCTTGATGTAATCTGTCCAGTGATTACAAACATTGCATTGGTCATTCCATCCGGGCATCCAAGCATTCCACCACAGGAGTTTCACCGGCGATGTTAATGATCGGTCGTGAACTGAAGCAACCCGAGAGCTGAGCCAGCCCCTGCACGTGGGAGCCCAGAGCTCCAGAAAGCCAGAGCTCAGGTGACGGGTTCGCAGGCCCGGATGAAAGACAGGTTTGATGCCACGCACCGAGTGTGGACCCCCTCACTGGCTGCAGGGGATTGGGTCAAGATCAAACGGCTGCATCAGAGAAATAAACTGAAATCATTCTGGTCAGAGCCACTGCGGGTGATAAAGCAATTGGGGCTGGCCACATACAGACTGGAGAACGGGAGTCGTTGGCACGCAAACCGTCTGCACAGGGTCATTGCTCCACCAGCATCTGCTTCACTGCTGGCCCCGGCAACGGCGCTGGGTTGGCAGCCTAGGCCAATGACTTATCGGGTGAGGGATACTCCACCAGCTTTACCCGACTCCACTCAGCAGCCAGCACGGCCCCAGAGACTGAGGGTCCCGCCGGTCTGGCTTGGGGACTATGACAGGGTGATAGTGATACTGAAAAGTGAGCAAAGCATTATGTTTTCAAGGGGGTGAAGGGGGGAAAATGTTATGTTCAGAAACCACAGTGTTCAGTGTTTTCGTTGGACCTGCAATGTTATGCACTGTTTGTGACATGTTACTGTGCCTTTAAGAGATGTAGCCGTGCTTTACGGCATGGGTAAATGTGAGGGTGGGGGGAGTTGGAGTTCAGTAAAAGTTTGGTGCAACGAAGCGACACGGTGTGGTCATTGAGTTTCCGCGGATGTTACAGTCATAACCAAAAACATGTTATCGTGCACCTTTAGTCTAAACAATTACTCACTAAATGATTAAATCTAGAGTGATCTACTCTGCTGTGATCTAATCTAAACTTACCCAAATGATTATTGATAATCATTACAATGTCAACATCCTCAAACAGAAAGTAATAAAATCTGCAGAGTATTTTTCCTCATGTTGTGGATTGATCTGTCCTGAACTTCAATATTTTAAATAAAATTTGTCATCAGCTGCCGTACGGGTTCGCGCAGAAACAGCCGAAGGGACGGACCAAAAGTCAAAATGGTGCGGTCCATGAAAAAGTTGTTTGCGATGGAGAAGTCCAACGGTTTGATGAGTAAAGTATGAGACTAGAGAAAACCCTGACAAATGAAACTGCTTAGAAAAGTTTAGCAGAATCCTCTTTTGTTTAAAAGGAGAGCTCCATCTTCACGCTGCTCCACCGTCCTGCTCGATCCCTCACATTTGTTCTTGTCGGTCGTTCAGCAGCAGAATTGTATTTATTCATGTCAACATTCTCTCTTAAGTTTCTACGCTTTCCCAACTCCACCATCTTTGTTTCCCTTTTCAGACTGACAGCCACGTGTTATCCCAAGTATGTGTGTGTGTTAGCTTCCAATTTACCTAGTTTGGTGTGCACCAGTGGCCCAGCTTGCTTATAACTTCTCTCTCCCTCTCACAGTCTCCAATTGAGAAAGCTTATCGGATGATGAGCGAAACGTCTTGTTTGTTACAAATAAAGTCCAGTTGTTCTGTATTGAACGCCTTTTTTGATTTTATCATGTCCTGGACGACTGAGAATCTACACCAGCATATTTTTCAGACTGAGGTCATTCCTGTGACTCTAACTTCCACGTGGCTGGACTCAGCCGAGAGCTTTGTTTACGATGAGTGCAGACCCGCATTTGTCATTTACAAAATATTATGTCTGGAAAACTGCTGGTGTCAACTCTTTGAAACCGTACGGTAAAGTTCAGGACCATCATAGCTTACAGTCTGTCTATGTCACGGAAGACACACCAATATGTCTTAAACTTGAAGAACATTTTCCTATCTGCCATGTTTTGTGTAGCTTTAATGTTTGTTACAGACACTTGATGATAAAACAGAGACGTTCATATGAATGATACATAAAACTAAATCAACTGAATTATGATGGAAGTTTGTGGGAAATAATGACACGGCGCAGGTCGCATGTGGAAACCGAGCCTGAGAGAAGTGAGATGAAGAAGAGCAGCGTGAGGCGTGTCTGGGTGGCAGAAAGTAGTTCAGCCTGAGAGGAGGCGAGGACGGGGTTCAGCTAAATTTAGCCTCTGCTGATCCAGGGAACTCCCATGTCTGCTCGTCGAGCCGGCTGAGAGTCGGCCACTGTCTCAGAGAGAACTAAATGTTCACACAGAGCTCAGTGTTGACCCATAGAGGGTGCTGACCTCTGACCTCATCAGCTTCCACGCCCTGTGGGACCTGGTCACACTAATTCTTCATTATGTGTTGATAAAAGACAACAAACTTTTAAAGTTGTTGGTTTGAGGAATCTTCTCAAACGTGGAGCCGCTCACACAATTGATCAGAAAGGACAACATGGGATCTTTTATTCTGAAAAGACTGCAGGTACAGTAGTCCATGCATGGAAAAGTTTTTTGTAAGAAACTCCAACTTTACAAACGTAAGATTCGCAAGGAAGTGTAAACCATGCGAGGACATGTCTCTTTAAGAAACAGAGCGTTGACCCCGTGACCCTGAGTGGCTGTCACAGTAAAAGACGTCTGTTGACCTGCGCTCTCTTTCAACTAAACTTCTAGCGTTACTGTTGCATCACGGTTCGTATAAACGTTCCGTGCATTCAAAAGTTTCTCAAAAGTCAAAGTCAACTTTATTGTCAAAACTGCAATATGTACAGGACATACACAGGATTGAAATTGCATTTGAACTTTGAACATTTGAATTTGTTTCTGAACCGAAACATCAGAAATGCTTAGTAACCCGGTCATTGATTGGCTCAGTAACCGTCAGCTCTGTTTAACCAGCTAATTACACACAGTGTAATTAGCTGGTTAAACCAATTAAATATCTTGCACCAAAAACATTGTTGACTTGAAATCCCTTCCTCTCTGTGGAACAATGTCGACACACAGCTTTGGATTTGTCCACTTGTCTTTCTCCAGCGTGAGTTTAAAAAAAAGCCATAATGTTTGCAACCAGGAGAACACAACGAGACGGAAGGATCTTCAAGCTCTGGCTTGTTCGTTGCCTGCTAGGCTGCTACTCGTGCTGCAAGACTATGCAACAATTAATAGCTCAGTGCTGAAACATGCTTAGGAACTTTAGTTCTGTGGCGCATAATCTCTAACTAATAAAATTTAATGAGTGGAAAAAATAACCAAAATGGAACACACATGGACCGAACCTGCCGTACCAACACGGTTCAATATATCCACCAGTGTTGTTACAGCATTAGTTATGACAATAAAGTTTACTTGAACTTGAACTACTATCTCTACTTCGTGGTTCTCCACTTGGAACCTAACACTCGCGATAAATGAGGGACTACAGTACTGTATTGAGATTTTCAATCTATTAGTGAGTTTTTCACTCACAAATATATGTGGTTGGTTGTACTTTAAAGTAATGTTGCATTATTTGTTGATTTAATATGAATAATTTTATGCTTTTTCGGGTCCACTTATAGCCTTTTACTTGTTTATTTTCAGAAACTGATCCCCAAAATCTTCCCCGGTCTGAATAAAAATAATAATTTTTAGTCTTTATCATGAACAAAGTAACAAAGACAAACTGTTTGCTAAACATGGCTGCCACTGACTGACTTTACTTCCTATGCTATGAGTGCATGGTATTAAATTTGTATTTAAGTATATTTTTCCATTCATCCATCTGAAATATATGTCTATCAGTATTACACCTGTATCACACATATTATGTGTTATGATTTATGTTCACTTAATTCCACCATATAATGTGAAATATATTCAAGATGGAACCTTTATTTTCGGGTTTTATTTTCAATAGGGAAGAGTTTTTCAGTTACACGCCTGCACAATACAACAGACCTAACACTTGATGATTGAAATATGAAGCTGATAGCTTATTGGCTGAGAGGCGGATCACATACAGAGTAGGGAAGTCCCAAAGAAGTTTCCAGGGCGTTTCCAAGGCGGTCCGCTCCCAGGATTGGTCCCACGAGGCGATGACGTCATCTGGGGGTATAAAACCGTGATCCGCCTTCGAAGGTTCGTGTGTGGACTTGTGCTTGGTGAGAGGTCTGTTTGCAGCTGCAAGATTTATGCTCATATGTACAATAAACCTGCAAATTAACTTGCACATTCGTTTCAGAGCCTTCCTTCAACTTTTGAACCGCAACACATCCATTATCTTCCACTTGTTCCAAAGTCAGGTCTCGGATGCAGCAACTTGAGCAGGGAGGTCCAGACATCTCTTTCCACAGCCTCTTCCAGCTCTTCTGGGAGGACTCCAAGGTGTTCCCAGACCAGCCAAGAGACGTAGTCTCTCCAGCGTGTCCTGGGTCTTTCCAGGAGTCTCCTCCCAGTCAGACATGCCCAAAGTACTGCCCTAGGGAGGCAACCAGGGAGCATCCTTACCAGATGCCCAAACACCCTCACCTAGCTCCTCTCAGGAAGAGGTCCACCTGCATCATGAAAGACCACACTCACCCAGCACACACTTTTTACCCTACTCCCCTCAGGAAGGAGGTTGAGGAGCATTAAGTGTAGAACCACTTTGAGATTTTTGTTAATGAAAAGTGCGTTATAAATTAAATTCATTATTATTATTATTATTAACCACTAGACTGAGGAACAGCGTCTACCCTGAAGCTGTTAGACTCATGAATATATAACCAGAATAATCACTGTGAAAAAAAAAATCAATCACATCATGTTGCTGCTGATCTGTTTTCTTGTTGCTGTGTTCATTCGTGTTCATCTGCTCACACAGACTCAGGTTTGTGTTGCTGTTCGACGTAATGTTTTTATTAAAAAAAAGTCAAAGTCAACTTTATTGTCAGAACTGCAATATGTACAGGACATACACAGGATTGAAATTGCGTTTCTCTCAGTCCCTCGGTGCAACAGTAACCATCTAAACACTAAACACTAAAACATTTAATAAACATAAGCATAAAATAGTAAAAGTGTAACACTGTCCTGAGTTTTTTCATAATAGTATAAAAGTATGAAAATTTACACCAACACTGAAACACCAAACACCCAATGAACATAAGCATAAAATGAAATAATAAAAGTGTAATACTGTCCTGAGTTTTTGCATAGTAGTATAAAAAGTATAAAAAGTATATCTATAAAATAAACTGAAGGTTCTAGCATTGACATTTGCAAAGAGTGGCACAGCAGCATATAAGTTAATGTACACAGTATATGTATGAGGTAGTTGATGTTGGTATAGAGGCAAAGTGGCATATGCAGTGAGGCACATAAGGCACATTTGGCATCCTTAGATAAGGCTAGTCAGAGAATACTGTATATGTATCAGCAGTAGTGTAGATAAAAGTAGTGTAAATGTAAACAGTAGTAATAAATGTAAAGCAGTAGTAATAAATGTAAACCGTATTAATAAATGTAAACAGTGAATGTAAACAGTAGTATGACTATAGGCAGTAATGTAATACAAACATTAGTGCAAATATGAGAAGTAGTGCAAACTGAATGAGCACATGACCGAGAGTTTAGTGAATAACCCGTTTGATGACACAGAGTCCAGTGTTAAAAACTTTGTGTTGAGTGGTAATGTGTGAGAAAGTTTTTTGTGTTAAGGCAGTTCAAATGGGAGGGGAGGCAGAGCAGGCAGAGTGTTTAGCATTCTGACTGCCTGATGAACAGAGCTGTCTCTCAGTCTGCTGGTTCGAGCCTGGAGACTCCTCAGTCTCCTCCCTGATGGCAGCAGTCTGAAGCAGCTGTGTAGTGGGTGTGTGGGATCACCTGCCATGCGGTGGGCTTTCCGAGTGAGGCGTTTGCTGTGTAAGTCCTGCAGTGAGGGCAAGGAGGTGCCGACGATCTTCTCAGCTGCTCTCACAATGCGCTGGAGGCTCTTGCGGCAGGATGCAGTACATGCACCAAACCACACAGTGATGCAGCTGGTCAGGACACTTTCTATGGCACCTCTGTAGAAGGTGCTCATGATGGGGGTTGAAGCTCCAGCCCTTTTCAGCTTGCGGAGAAAGTAGAGACGCTGGTGAGCCTTCTTGGCCAGTGCTGCAGTGTTCCTGCTCCAGGACAGGTCCTTTGAGACGTGCACTCCCAGGAACTTGGTGCTGTCCACTCTCTCCACTGCGGTGCTGTTGATGGTCAGAGGGGCATGTTGTGCATCCCTCTTCCTGAAGTCCACAACAATCTCCTTTGTCTTCTCCACGTTGAGAGTGAGATTGTTGTGTCCGCACCACAAGGCCAGGCGGCTCACCTCGTTCCTGTAGTCCGTCTCATCGTTGTTGCTGATGAGACCTACCACTGTTGTGTCGTCCGCAAACTTGATGAAGTGGTTGGAGCTGTACGATGGTGTGCAGTCGTGTGTTAGCAGGGTGAATAGAAGGGGGCTCAGCACACATCCTTGTGGGGCCCCTGTGTTCAATGTGATGGTGCTAGATGTGTTACTCCCGATCCGTACTGTCTGTGGTCTCCCGGTCAGGAAGTCTAGCAGCCAGTTACACATTGAGGTGTTCAGCCCCAGACTGTCCAGTTTATGGATGAGCTGTTGGGGGATGATGGTGTTGAATGCCGAGCTGAAGTCGATGAACAGCATTCTAACATAAGAGTCCTTCGTGTCCAGATGTGTGAGAGCTGTGTGGAGGGCAGAGGAGATGGCATCGTCGGTTGAGCGATTAGGTCGGTATGCAAATTGGAAGGGATCCAGGGAGGCAGGGAGGACAGATGTGATGCTTTTCATGACTAGCCGTTCAAAGCACTTCATCAGGATGGGGGTGAGTGCTACTATTACTATTAGTGCTTAGTGTATTTTTAGTTTATGTTTTTCTTAGTTCATATCTTAGATGTTATTACTGTTTTTCTCTTACATTTTATTGTTGGATGTAACTGGGACCCTGTGTACATAATCTCGTTTCATCACATGTACCACATGTGGTGCAAATGACAATAAAGACTCTCTAACTGATGACCTGAGAGCTCCACAGTCACTGGTTGACTTTAAAAGCAGCATTAAGACTTTTCTTTTTAAGCAAGCCTATTCTGCTTTCACATGATTTTATCTTTGATCTTAGCTGATATCTTTATTGATTTTACTTGATTTTATCACTTGTTTTATTTTATTTATTTTTTAAGCAAGCCTAAATCTACATGATTTTATCTTTGATCTTAGTCGATATTATTGTTGATTTTATTTGATTTTATCACTTGTTTTATTTTTTATCTTTACCTTGTTACACATTGTAGCACTTTGAGATTTTTATTAATGAAAAGTACATTACAAATTGAATTCATTATTATTATTATTATTATTAACTCTGACTCAATGTGGAGGAGCAGTGGTTCTACTCCGAGTCTCTCCCGAATAACTGAACTTCTCACCCGGTTTCTAAGGGATAGTCCAGCTACCCTGCAGAGGAAACTCATTTCAACTTCCTGTATCCATGATCTCATTCTTTCGGTCACTACCCAGAGCTCACAGCTCAGCTCCCTCTTCACCACAACGGACTGGCACAGAGTCTGCAATACTGCACCAATCCATCTGTTAATCTCACGCTCCATTCTTCCCTCACTTGTGAACAAAATTCCAAGATACTTGAACTCCTCTACTTGAGGCAGAACATCACCCTTGGCCTGAAGAGAACAATCCTCCCTTTTTTGGTTGAGGACCATGGCCTCAGATTAGGATATGCTGATTCTCATCCCAGCCCCTTCACACTCTGCAGCAAATAGCTCCAGTGAGAGCTAAAGATCACGGCACAATGATGCCAATGGGACCACATCATCCGCAAAGAGCAGAGATGGAATCCTGAGACCACCGAACCAGAATCCCCAGAATCGCCCCATGGCTGCACCGAAAAATCCTGTCCATAAAAGTTATGAACAGAATCTGTGACGAAGGGCAGCTCTGGCCAAGTCCAACTCCAACCCTGAAGGGGTCCGACTTACTACCTGCAATGCGCACCTAACTCTCGCACCACTTGTATAGGGACCGAACAGCCTGTAACAACAGGCCCCCAATCCCATACTCATGGAGCACCCTCCAGTGTACACCAAGGAACACGATTAAATGCCTTCTCCAAGTCTACAAAACACATGTAGACTAGATGGGCAAACTCTCATAACCCCTCAAGGACCCTAGTGAGATTACAGAGCTGGTCTATTCCACGGCCAGGACAGAACCTGCATTGTTCCTCCTGAAGCTGAGGTTCGACCAACGATCAGACTCGCTTTTTCAGTACCCCTGAACAGACCTTACCAGGGAGGCTGAGGAGAGCGGATGCCCCTGTAATAGTCAAGTCAAGTCAAGTCAAGTCAATTTTATTTCTATAGCACAGTTAAAACAGATAAACTGTTATCAAGGTGCTTCACACACACAACATAAAAGAGGTTTAAAAATTTACAGAACCGTAACGCACATCACTAGTAACAATCATGATATTATCAGCAGTAAAAGTAAATAAAAATGTATAAGAACAATATTAAAATGAAAAACACAGTAAAAAAAAGCACAGTAAAAAATATATATATATATATATATATATATATATACACTAGGTCAGCTCACACAGTATGAAACACCAGAGAGAACAGATGAGTTTTTAGCAGGGATTTGAACATGTGAAGGGAGGAGGCCTGTCTAATGTTGAGGGGCAGGTTGTTCCAGAGTTTGGGGCCGGTGACTGAAAATGCTCGGTCTCCACGGAGCTTCAGTCGTGTTTTTGGGACCACCAAGAGCATCTGATCAGATGATCTCAGGGCCCGCGGTGTAATACCTCAGCAACCTCAGCCATGGTTATGGAAAGACCAACCCCAAAGTTCCCCTGACTCCACTTCTGCCATGGAAGACGTACCAGTGGGATTGAGAAGGTCCAAGAAGTATTCCTTCCACCTCCTGACAATATCACTGGTTGAGGTCAACAGCACCCCACCTTCACTGAACACAGTGTTATTAAAGAGCTTCTTTCCCTTCCTCAGCTATCTGATGGTTTGCCAGAATCTCTTCGGAGCCAACTGAGAGTCTTTATCCAAGACCTCACTGAACTCCTCCCACATCTAAGCTTTTTCCTCAGCAACAGCCAAGTCAGCAGAGTGCTTGGCACTTTGGTACTCCTCAGCTGCTCCCAGAATCCCACCAGCCAACAAGGACCAATAGGACTCCTTCAGCTCGACAACCTCCCAAACTTGGGGTGTCCACCACCGAGTTAAAGGATGACCAACGCAAGAACCACTGACAAATGTGCAGCCACAGCTCAAGGCAGCCACTTCAACAACTGAATCACGGAACATGGCCCACTCAGACTCAATGTTCCCGCCTCAGCTGGAATGTGGTTAAAGCTCTCCTATAGCTGTGAGTTGAAGATCTTCCTGATGGGTTCTTCTGCCAGGTGTTCCCAGCAAATCCTCATTACATATTTGAGACTACCTCGTCTGTCCAACATCTTCCCCCACCATGTGATCCAACTCACTACCAGGTGGTGGTCAGTTGACAGCTCAGCTCCTCTCTTCACCTGAGTGTCCAAAACAAATGGCCATAAATCAGATGGCACAACTACAAAAGGGATTCCATAAAAGTTGGGACACTAAACAAATAGTGAATAAAAACTGAATGCAATGATGTGGCGGTGCCAACATCTAATATTTTATTCAGAATAGAACACAAATCACAGATCAAAAGTCTAAACTCAGAGAATGTATCATTTTAAGGAAAAATATGTTGTTTCAAAATTTCATGGCATCAACAAATCCCCAAAAAGTTGGGACAAGTCCATTTTTACCACTGTGTGGCATCCCCCCTTCTTCTTACAACACTCAACAGACGTCTGGGGACAGAGGAGACCAGTTTCTCAAGTTTAGAAATAGGAATGCTCTACATTCATGTCATTTAAGTGCCCGGAGATCACGAGCATCCAGTAGAGTTTTACGGCCTTGACCCTTACGCACAGCGATTGTTCCAGATTCTCTGAATCTTTTGATGATGTTATGCACGGTTGATGATGATAACTTAAAAGTCTTTGCTATTTTACGCTGGGTAACACCATTCTGGTATTGCTGCACTATCTTTCTGTGCAACAATGGTGGAATTGGTGATCCTCTTACCATCTTGGCTTCTGAGAGACACTGACACTCTGAGAAGCTCTTTTTATACCAATCATGTTGTCAATTGACCTAATTAGTGTTAATTGGTCTGTCTGTCAATCTTATGCTTCATTGTTCCCTCACTCATGAACAAAAGCCCAAGGAACACATATAACTGTTCGTTATATGCTCAATTTCCTTTTTCCAGCCACTTATTGCTATTTGTCCCAATTTTTTTGGAATCCGGTTTGTACCTTCCTTCTCTGCATCATGTCAGCCAGCTCTCTACCTTTGCCTGTCATTGTCCCACATTTAGAGTTGCATCCCTCAGTCCTACATTCTTCACTTTCCTCCTCTCCCTCTGTCTCCTGACACGTTTCCCTCCTCGGGGTCTTCCACTAACAGTAGCACAATTTCCGCCGGAACCCTGTTTGTCAACAGCACCGGTGGTGGTCGTTGTTAACCCGGGCCTCGACCGATCCGGTATGGTTTCACTTTGATGAACCCGTGTTATAGTTTTGGCAAAAGTGTTTTACATATGATGCCATTCCTGACACAACCCTCACCATTTACCCGGGCTTGGGACCAGAACCAGAGATACATGTACTGGTGCGCCCTGGTGAATGGTTTGTTATACACAGTGTAACTTAAATATCTTGCACCAAAAACATTGTTGACTTGAAATCCCTTTTTCAATTCCAGTCCAGAAAGACATTCAACTCAAAACCTCCAAGCATTCACTGTTCAACTCCCTCGACGACAGGGAACATCAGAGTACTTCTTGTTTTAATGTGGTTTTAATTGAGACAAAATCTGAAATGAAAACTTAAAATTTCCTCTTTACTGAGTTTAGTTTTTCTTTTATCCAGCTCTACAGTAACATGCACTGAAACCTGTCAGTCTCTACACTGTGATGCAGTAGAAAATACAACATATTTAGGTTTATTGTACACTAGATGTGGCATAGTGAGGATGACAGTCTTCATGCTTGTTTCATTTCATTGTTCTAACTGTATTCTCATGAATAGAAATCATTGTGTCGTTGCATCATTTGAGTGTCGTCCTACTGTTGCATCAATATTAGGTTAAGTCAAAAGTCAAAGTCAAAGTCAACTTTATTGTCAGAACTGCAATATGTACAGGACATACACAGGACCGAAATTGCGTTTCTCTCAGTCCCTCGGTGCAACAGTAACCATCTAAACACTAAACACTAAAACATTTAATAAACATAAGCATAAAATAGTAAAAAAGTGTAATACTGTCCTGAGTTTTTTCATAATAGTATAAAAGTATGAAAATTTACACCAACACTGAAACACCAAACACCCAATGAACATAAGCATAAAATGAAATAATAAAAGTGTAATACTGTCCTGAGTTTTTGCATAGTACAGTAGTATGAAAAGTATAAAAACGTAAATCTATAAAATAAACTGAAGTTTTCTAGCGTTGACATTTGCAAAGAGTGGCACAGCAGCATATAAGTTGATGTACACAGTATATGTATGAGGTAGTTGATGTTGGTATAGAGGCAAAGTGGCATATGAAGTAAGGCACATAAGGCACATTTGGCATCCTTAGATAAGGCTAGTCAGAGAATGCTGTATATGTATCTGCAGTAGTGTAGACAAAAGTAGTGTAAATGTAAACAGTAGTAATCAGAATAAGAAGGTGAATGTCACATTAATGTACTGTAGGTTTGTTTCCTTGGCTGAACGGTCACGACTTGGCTCAGCGCAGAGCTAACATGTTGAAGGAAGTCCTGGAGTCCAGCCACACAGACAAGCAACCTCCAGACGTTCTCCAGACAATTTGCTGCTTAGCTGCAGAACTGTCCCACACACTGGTTCCTGCAGTAGAAAAGAGCTGGTGCATGAATGTCCCTTCAACGTGTTCACCTCTGACCTCTAACCCTATGAGCAACCGAACCATGGAGTCCCTGCTGCAGAGGGGGGTGTCTCCACACGAGCACTAAAAGGTGCCTGACGAGCACCGAGGAGGCGAGACTTTAGTCAATCTGCAGGTGTGTGTGTGCGTTAAGACGAGGGAAACGTCTGATTCGTATGAGATCAAGAATACAAAGGAGGGGGAAGTGAGGACATGTGTGTGTGTGTGTGTGTGTGTGTGTGTGTGTGTGTGTGTGTGTGTGTGTGTGTGTGTGTGTGTCCTTGTTTATGCTACGTTGTAAGGCCCAGTTTTCTGAGTTTTACCAAATTGTGAGGCCCAACTGGTTCTTATGGGGCCCAAAGCCCGGGCCCCATAAGAAGAAGTCCCGTTGGTGGGTTAGGGGTTAGGTTTAGGAATAAGGTGTGAATTGAGGATGTGTTAAGGTTAGGGTTAGGTATGCATTGGTAATGGTTAGGTTTAGGGTAAAGGTCAGGGTTAGGCTATAGAAATGAATGAAAAATGAATGGAAGTCAATGCAATGGCCCCACAAAGATAGTAAAACAAACCTGTGTGTGTGTGTGTGTGTGTGTGTGTGTGTGTGTGTGTGTGTGTGGGGTCTGAGATGTGTTCACTCTTCAAACCGTGCTTAGCTGCCAAACTAAAACCAGCTCAGCCAGTCTGTAACCACACACACACACACACACACACACACACACACACACCTGCCTTGGTACGACGTCTGTCTGACACGAAGCTCGAGTTTCTGAGGAAAATCTAAATCCACATGAGCAGACGATGAGGGGAAGCTGAAAAGTGTCTGCAGGCGGCGTTTAGTGAACGTGGAGGGAAACAGGCCGGCGCTCCGGATGGTTCAAGGTTCTTTATTGTCATTCACATCACATGTGTGTGTGTGAACTTTAATATTTCATTTTATGCTTATGTTTATTAATTGTTTAGGTGTTTAGTGTTTAAATGGTTACTGTTGCACCGAGGGACTGAGAGAGAAATGCAATTTCAATCCTGTGTAAGTCCTGTACATATCGCAGTTCTGACAATAAAGTTGACTTTGACTTTGATGTGGTACATGAGGTGGGATGGAATTATGTACACAGGGGGTGCAGGAAAAAATCAATTGATTAAAGAATCTAGATTCTTAGTCCTGGCGATTCAGAATCGATTCTACAAGCCCCAAAATCGATTTTTTTTTAAATTAAAACCCTAAAGATAAAGAAAATAAAACCATATCTCATAGTATATGAAAGAATACATCAAATGAAAGGTGGCAGAAAGAAGAAGAAATCTTATTTTATCTGCCCTTTTTTTCAAAAACAAAACAAGTTCAAACAATCAATTCAAACAATAATCTTCTATAAGTAACAGAGCAAAAAGCTAATACTGGTTATTTAAGTTACAGAATTTAATGCATTCCTGTATTATTTGTTCCTATTTTTGGTATAAATATCAAACGATGCAAAAAATTTGATACAATAAGGAACCTAAAATTATTGTTTTAAATAAATGTTCCATTTGTTTACATTGTTGTTTATTCTTTTCAGCTTGTCGGTTACAAAACTGAAACTAAATTTATGACCATTTTAATAGAAAAATCGTTTCTGAATCAAAAATCGATTTTGATTCGAATCGTGACACCAAAAATCGGAATCGAATCGATTCTCCAGACACTGAGAGATTCACATACACAGAGTCCCAGCTGTACCCAACAACAGCCAAGATATAAATAAGGATCTAAGATATAAAGTAAGCACTACTGGTGCACAACAATACGCTGAATCAATGAGTGGACACAGATGAAGTGTGCAGAGTGTTCACACACAGCTGCTCTGATGCAGATGTTTTACACACATCTGGATTGACTGACTGCCAGCTCTGAAAAGGATGTGACAACAAATCCACCAACATCAACGGAGCTGCAAGATTTGTGTTGAACTGCCAAGAAGTCTACGATGATGCTCCGCTTTTGTTGTTTGGATGTTAATTACTTGTTTTAACCAGTCATCCTGTTTATCTGGTCTGCCTGCATTTTTGTTTCTTAAGCTGAGGACACACTGCAGATGTTGCACCTGTAATGTTATTGTGATGCTTTTTAAATGTGCATTATATTCAGGCCCGAGCAGCGAAGCCTAATGTAATTGTAGTGTTATTATTATCTATGTCTTATAACTGGATGTTTTGTTGTAAATATTTTAATACTGTTCTTAAGACAGTTGCTGTAATTGTAATGTCTTGTTTGCACTTTGTCCAGAACATCCTTGTAAAAGAGATTAATGATCTCAATGGGTTTATTTCCTAAAAATGATTTAATAAAAACCTGTTCCTTTTGCCAGAGTTGTCTCATGATTGACGGCTGGGCGAGGTCTATCGTAGGTGGGACAGTCGCATGGCTGGTTGGCACAACCCGAGAGGCATGGGTCTCATCTGACCTTTGTTCAAGTCAAACACGTTTGAATTTCTGGAGCAGGAGCTGGACGGGGTCAGGTCGTGTGAAGAGATTACTGAGCTGAGTGACACAGGATGTAGCGTCAGAAGAACCGGACGGTTGTCCTCACCAGAATCCAGTGACGTGCGGTGAGGTTCATGGCTGGTGAGTCACTGTGCAGTTTTTTTCATATGTATAATAAAAAACAGACAAAAAATGTTCTCCACGTTTTAGCTTCTGTCTGCCATAGCTTCTTCAGTGCTTTGGATACTTTGGATAGCATTATTTTCTTCTTTTATAATACATGAA
>JBBPBX010029078.1:0-36114 GCA_038048925.1 Garcialebias charrua | reverse complement strand
CTGAACATACATGAACACACATGAAAATACATGAACACACATGAACATACATGAACATACATTAACATACATGAACATACATGAACACACCTGAACATACATGAACATACATTAACATACATGAACACACATGAACATACATGAACACACATAAATGGATCTTATTCATATAGCACTTTCTAGCCCCCTGTGAGGAGCCCCAAAGCGCTTTACAATACCAACCATCCACCCATTCATACACCGGTAGCGGCAGACTGCCTTGCAAGGTGCCTTTCCAGTCCTGCCGGGAGCAACTTGGGGTTAAGTGTCTTGCCCAGGGACACAACGACACATGGTGTGGGGAACCGGGATTCGAACCGCCAACCTTCCGATCGGGGGACGACTGCCATTACCACTACGCCACGGCCACCCACGAACATACATGAACACACCTGAACATACATGCACATACATTAATATACATGAACATACATGAACACACCTGAACATACATGAACATACATTAACATACATGAACACATCTGAACACACCTGAACATACATGAACACACCTGATCATACATGAACACACCTGAACACACCTGAACATACATGAACATACATGAACACACCTGAACACACCTGCACATACATGAACATACATGAACACACATGAACATACATGAACATACATGAACACACCTGAACACATGAACACACCTGAACACACATGAAAATACATGAACATACATGAACATACATGAACTCACCTGAACACACCTGAACATACATGAACATACATGAAAATACATGAACATACATGAACACACCTGAACATACATGAATATACATTAACATACATGAACACACATGAACATACATGAACACACATGAACATACATGAACACACATGAACACACCTGAACATACATGAACACACATGAACACACATGAACATACATGAACTCACCTGAACTCACCTGAACACACCTGAACATACATGAACATACATTAACATACATGAACATACATTAACATACATGAACACACATTAACACACATGAACACACCTGAACATACATGAACACACATGAACATACATGAACACACATGAACATACATGAACACACCTGAACACATGAACACACCTGAACACACATGAAAATACATGAACATACATGAACATACATGAACTCACCTGAACACACCTGAACATACATGAACATACATGAACATACATGAAAATACATGAACACACCTGAACACACCTGAACATTCATTAACATATATGAACATACATTAACATACATGAACACACCTGAACATACATGAACATACCTGAACACACATGAAAATACATGAACACACATGAACATACATGAACATACATTAACATACATGAACACACCTGAACATACATGAACATACATTAACATACATGAACATACTGTCATGAACACACATGAACACACATAAATGGAGCTTATTCATATAGCACTTTCTAGCCCCCTGTGAGGAGCCCCAAAGCGCTTTACAATACCAACCATCCACCCATTCATACACCGGTAGCGGCAGACTGCCTTGCAAGGCGCCTTTCCAGTCCTGCCGGGAGCAACTTGGGGTTAAGTGTCTTGCCCAGGGACACAACGACACATGGTGTGGGGAACCGGGATTCGAACATCCAACCTTCCGATCGGGAGACAACTGCCATTACCACTACGCCATGGCCACCCACGAACATACATGAACACACCTGAACATACATGCACATACATTAATATACATGAACATACATGAACACACCTGAACATACATGAACATACATTAACATACATGAACACACCTGAACACACCTGAACATACATGAACACACCTGATCATACATGAACACACCTGAACACACCTGAACATACATGAACATACATGAACACACCTGAACATACATGCACATACATTAATATACTTGAACATACATGAACACACCTGAACATACATGAACATACATTAACATACATGAACACACCTGAACACAACTGATCATACATGAACACACCTGAACACACCTGAACATACATGAACATACATGAACACACATGAACATACATGAACATACTTTAACATACATGAACACACCTGAACACACCTGAACATACATGAACATACATGAACACACATGAACATACATGAACATACATTAACATACCTGAACACACCTGAACATACATGAACACACCTGAACATACATGAACACACATGAACATACATTAACATACATTAACATACATGAACACACCTGAACACACCTGAACATACATGAACACACCTGAACATACATGAACATACATGAACATACATGAACACACATGAACATACATGAACATACATTAACATACATGAACACACCTGAACACACCTGAACATACATGAACACACCTGAACATACATGAACATACATGAACACACATGAACATACATGAACATACATGAACACACCTGAACACACCTGAACTCATGTAGCTCCACCTGGTGTATTCTCTGGCTCCTTCTCATTTACCTCTTGGTGTTTTCCAGAACAAGCCAAGCAGAACTTTCTTCTGCTGATGATTCATGGAGTTCGTGTCATCTTCACTAAAGCCCTGGCCTTCAGCACCACCTTCACCATCCGAACCTTGCTCACCTGACGCTGTGACCGGCAGGAACTGGATCGGATCAGAACTCCTCTGAGCTGAAGGTTTAATGTTGGCTGAAGAAATCAGAATGAAGATAAACACAAACTGAAACTAAATGTTTAAGAGTATAAATCGTTAAATGTTCTTGAAAAAAAAATCAGAAAAAAAAAAATCAAATGAACTTTGCCAACAATTTTTTAAAATTCTTTAAAATAAAATAATTCAAGCAGTAAATAAATAATGATACATGCAATTGTTTTATGGCAGAACATTTAATTTGTTCGATAAACAAATGTATTCAACAAGAAAATAAAAATAATCGAGTAAAATGTTTCAGATTAATACATTTAAATGTTTATTTCACTTTCTTTAAATAAAATATAATTATTATTAGAATAAAAATGTTTTAAACTACATTTTTCTTCAGTTTTACAACAGTAAAAACATTTTTACAGTATTTTCTATTCTACGTTTTCAACTGTAAAACAAAAGAAATCAGCTGTTTTTATGTCAATTTTATTAGATCATGTTTCTGCAGAATCTTTTGAAGCTTTTTATTTGTTTTTAATTAAAAAAATTGGTGCTGAAATTGTTTTATTCTTTGGGGAGTGAGTTTCTCAGGGGTGAGTCCTCGGTCCTCTGTGTTTCATTTGTGTTTCCTTCGATTTTTTGTTAGTTAAATATCTCATATTTTCAGGTTATTCTTTTATTGGTGCTCAGATGAAGCAGTGAAGTCCACATCTGTCTCTTCCTGTTAGGGTTCTGTTCGTTGCACTTTGTTTTTGTGCTTCAGTTGAAATGTTCTGACAGGAAGCAACAGATAAAATCTGATAGAAACCAGCAGCAGCTCAGTTTCACGTCGACAGGAAACCTGCTTGAACAACAAGTTTCCGTCCCTGACTTTAAAACTTGTTTCTCTAAAAAACAGTTTTTTTATTTCAGGCAAAAACTGCAACATATTCATTCCTTCAACTTTTGTTTCCACAGGTTGGTCTCACTGAGTCACGACGACTCATTTATAAGAGACACCTGTTACAGACACAACATAAAAAGTACAAACAACAATATACAACAATTCATTCATTCATTCATTCAACCTTTATTTATACAGGCTAGCCTCGTTGAGTCACGGGGACTCATTTACAAGAGGGACCTGTCTCACTCACACCAAACAACCATCCACTCTCACACTCACACCTAGGGTCAATTTAGAGTCACCAATCAGCCTAACAAGCATGTTTTTTGGTCTGTGGGAGGAAACCGGAGTACCCGGAGGAAACCCACGCATGCACGGGGAGAACATGCAAACTCCACCCAGAAAGGCCCCGGACCGGGATTTGAACCGGCAACCTTCTCGCTGAGAGGCAGCAGCTCTACCAGTTGTGCCACCGTGCTGCCAAAAAACAATTTTATTTAAATGTATGTAACACCACCGCTTGAGGTGGAGAAGTGTCACAAACACATCCGAGGGTCGTGGGGTGGAGAAAGAGTAACCACGCTGAAAGGGAATAGCTTGGCTGCACGGACTTTATTCAGCTGTTCAATACAACGTCATCCCCTCATGAACGCTGCCCGCGTCTCAATAAAAAGGATAAATAATAAAACAATAAAAAGGAATTCAATAAAAAGTAGTGTTCTAGTAACAACCATGTACAACAAGGTAAAATACTAAAAACGAGAATGTGATTCAATCTAAAAAAGCTAAGTCTGGTCCTCTGGACATTCAAAAAACAAAACAAAACAAAACACTGTAGAAACATTTCGTCTTTCGTCCGAAAGACTTCCTCAGTCTGAGGTCCTTCTGCTTCTTCTTCTTTTGGTTTTTATTTGCGGCTGGCAACCAACTTAAGGTGCATTTACCGCCACCTACCAGACTGGAGTGTGGTTATCAGTAATGTCAGAGGGAATTTGACACATCACAACGATGTGTATGGCGTGCAAATTCACACCCTATTTCTTATTTCGTATTTTTTATTATGTAGCTGAACTAATAATTTGTGTATTCTTTTTTTTATTTGAACTTTATCTTTATTTATTTTTTAACAACGCAGTTAACAACAATGACATTTTTCTGTCTCTACTTACTTAAATCTTTTACATTATAACTTGATGAACAGAAATGAGACAAGCTATATTCTAGCAATGATTAGTAATATCAACGGAATGAACATAATAAATAAAAAAACAATAAAAAAAATTATATAATAAAAAAGAGAGAGAAAAAAAAAGAAAGAAAGAAAGAAAAAGAAACCCGAAAAAAATAAAAAATCCCCTCCGACGTAAAACCTTCCACACATTCCCAAGCATGATAACACTTCAGATAGATCCTAAAAATCACAGCATAAACCACTAAAGACAAGAAGGCGATCCTATAATTGTGTCACTGAATCAGTAATGGTAAAACAGGGCTCCATCTTATATTAAAATTTGGTTTTTGAAGCCTTAGTGAGTATGTGATTTCTTCCATCAAATAAATGTCCCAGATTTTTTGTATCCATATGTTATATGTAGGAGGCTCTAATTTCATCCATCTAATAGTTATACATTTCAAAGCTGCTGTGAGCAAAATATTTAAGAGATATTTTTCACCCTTCCTGTGTATTCCATCAGGTATTTCTCCCAATATTGCCACTATGGGAGATTTTGGAATACTTTTCCTAAAGATTACCTTGAGGGCTTCAAAAATCTGCTCCCAGAATAAATTTAGCTTAGGACAAGACCAAAAGATATGTGTATGATTTGCGTTCAACATCCCACAATTTCTCCAGCAAGAGCTGGGATTTGTTAGGGCCATTTTACTTGTTATTGCTGGTGTTCTAAAAAAGCGGATTATTACTTTCCATTTGAATTCTCTCCATGTATTAGAATTTGTGGCTAGATGTGCTTCAGTGCATATTTCTTCCCAAGTATCTCCCCTTATTTGTTCCTGCAACTCCGTCTCCCATTTCTGCTTAATATTTGTGGTGTCAGACATACTCATAGATAGAAACACTTCATATATTTTACTAATTATTTTATTTTTATTTACCTTTCCCTTTTGTATGTCCACTAGGAAATTTTCTATGAGTGTAGGTTCATGAAGATTGATCCAGTTATTGTGTGATCATAATTTGTGTATTCTAAACAGCAAATCCAATCTGGAAGCTTTTCCAGACTTTATACTTAATAATGCCACTTGGCTGTCTGACGCTATTATAAATTGACCATCACCCCCCATATCATAATCCAGCAACCATTCCAGTGCTAGTATAATGGCTGATAATTCAACTGTAAAAACAGCTAAATGATCAGCTGTTCTCCTCTTAAGCAAGACTCTAAGGTGTGGGATATTCATTGCTGCTCCGGTTTTACCACTATTTGGGTCTTTAGATCCATCCGTATATATAATCATGCTATCTTTATATCTTTCAAGATGCTTATTCACTACCATCCACTCTGGAGTATTTCCCTTTTTAAGAATTTCCCCCAATTGGAGATCAACTTCTGGATATATAAATAGCCATGGTGGAATTTCAGATTGTGGAACTGTTGCACTATATTGGAATTTAGTTAAACCAAGATTATCAGCTTTAATGTCCCCAACCCATCCAAAACTATTATAATTTGATTTATTATGTTCCCAACAGTCCTGCAGCACCATCTTAGTTGGATGATCTTGTTTATGTCCTTGTAGGTTCACCCAATACAAATACATTAGCTTTAATCTACGTAATCTCAACGGAAGCTCACCATTTTCCACTTGTAAAGGAGCCAAGATGGTGTAGTGGCAGGGCTTTTGACTTGGGACCCGAAGGACGCGGGTTCGCGTCCCGGCCACTACACACCTTGGGGTGTCTATGAGTCCACATCTAATTCTCCAGCTCCCCGGGCGCTTTCTATGGCTGCTCACTGCACCACCTGGTAGGTGGTTGGGTTAAATGCAGAGACGAATTTCGTCTGTGTATGGGAAACATACGCAGATGACAGGAAAAGACATTATTATTATTATTATTATTATTATTATTATTATTGTAAAGCTGCTAAAGATGTTGTTCTGAAAGCTCCACAACAAGTTCTCAGTCCTTTCGTTTGTTCACTATCCAGTTTCTTCAGATGACTGTCAGCAGCTGCCATATATGCAATGCACCCATAATCTAAAGAAGATCTCATGAGGGCCCGATATATTCCTAACAGCGCTTTTCTTGATGCTCCCCATTCCTGTCCAGACAGACATCTTAGCAAATTGTTCACTTTTTTACATTTATTTTGAACTAATTCTATTTGATGTTTCCACGTTAAACTTTCATCAAAGATGACTCCTAAGAGCCTCACCGTTTTAACTTGTTCAAGCTTTTGTTTATAAAGGTGTAACGTAACGTCCTTGTGTCTTCTATAAAAACAAATGACTTGAGTTTTTGTTGTTGACATCCTACATCCCCATTTGTTTGCCCAAACTTCCACTTTCGAGATAGCATCCTGCATCTTTTTCTGTAAATATACCAGATTACGTCCCCGCACCCACAAAGCCCCATCATCTGCATATAAGGATTTACCTATTCTCCCATCCATCTCATCAAATATATCATTTATCATGATATTAAAAAGAATCGGACTACACACACTGCCTTGTGGGGTACCATTCTCAACAGTGTACTTGGTAGAGAAATTTGTCCCCACCCTAACTTCTATTTCTCTACCAAACAAAAAATCCAAAACCCAATTATACATCTTACCTCCTATACCGAGGTTCCTTAATTTAATCAGTAATCCCTCTTTCCATAACATATCGTACGCCTTCTCCATATCAAAGAACACAGCTATCACTAATTCTTTATTCGTCTGAGCTTTTCTTATGTCAGATTCCAAACACAGTATTGCATCCATTGTACTTCTCCCTTTACGAAAACCACTTTGAAAAGGACAGCATTTATTTTTACTTTCAATAAAATATGTTAGTCTTTCTGTAACTAACCTTTCCATTATTTTACCTAATTGTGATGTGAGTGCAATAGGTCTATAATTAGTCGGATCAGCTGCCTTTTTCCCTGGTTTTAGTATGGGAATTATGATTGACTGTTTCCATTGCGCAGGAATATTTCCAGTCATCCAAATCAAATTAAACAGTTTTAATAAAACAATAAGAGATGATTTTCCTAAATGTTTAAGCATGGTATAGCATACCCCATCCTTACCAGGTGTTGTTTGCCTAGTGTTAATAATAGCTTTTTCCAACTCATACATGGTGAAAGGCATATCTAAATCTTGATCTGAAACTATTTTCAGGGGCGGCCGTGGTGTAGTGGTAATGGCAGTCGACCCCTGATCGGAAGGTTGGAGGTTCGAATCCCGCATCCGCCCACAATGTGTCCTTGTATCCCTAGGCAAGACACTTAACCCTGAGTTGCTCCCGGTAGATCTGGATGGCTCCTTGCAAGGCAGGCTACCACTACCGGTGTATGAATGTCTGAATGAATGGGTGGATGGTTGGTATTGTAAAGCGCTTTGGGGCTCCTCACAGGGGGCTGCAAAGCGCTATATAAATAAGCTCCATTTACTTTCTTAATAGTAATTTCTGGGTTTTCAGATAATAATTTTTCTTTATTCCTTTTCATATCCACAGATAAATTGTTTGAACTGTGTACTGTAATGAAGGATTCTGCTAACAATTCCGCCTTTTCTTTATTACTATCCGCTATTTTCCCATTCAATTTTAGCACAGGTAAAGAAGTTTTCTTAACCCCATTCATTTTCTTAATAATTCTCCATACTTCCGCTAACTTGGTTTCTCTTCCAATAGAATTGCAATACTGTCTCCAGCATGCCTTTTTTGCTGCTCTAACAGTCTTCTTAACTATAGCTTGTGCTTTTTTATATTGTAGTAATGTCTCCATAGTATGGTGCTTTCTGATCAATTTAAAGGCTTTATTTCTTTCTCTTATAGCAAGGCTACATTGCTCATTCCACCAAGGAACAGATTTTCTATTTCCTCTACCCCTAGTTTTAGGAATTGAAGTTTCAGCTGCATTAATAATGATAGATACAACCTTTGTATGACACATTTCCATATTACAAAACAAATTCTCATCTAATTCATTAAATTGAATATCAACTAAATTTCTAAATAAATCCCAATTAGCCCTATTTAGTCTCCATCTTGGTATCTGCTCCTCCTCTTCTTTAATTACTTCTGAACCAATTGATATCCTAATAGGGAAATGATCACTACCCATAGGAAAATCACTCAGCACCTCCCAAGATGTTATTCCAGCTATTGCATTTGATACTAATGTTAGGTCTAAAACACTTTCTAAATTTCTATTACAATCATATCTAGTGGGGCTACCATCATTAATACAAACCAGTGAATGTAATTCAATAAACTCTTCAATTACCAAACCATTTGTGTCTGTATTCAGACTCCCCCATAAATTATTATGTGAATTGAAATCACCACACCATAGAGTCTTACCGTCATTTTGTACATTTACTTCATTAAGCTCTGGAATGGACAACTTTCTGTTAGCGTTATAAAAATTTATCACCGAAATCTGATCTTTTCCCAACCAAATTTTAATTACTATTGCTTCATGATTCTGGTTAATTGATTCTACTGTATATCTTACTCCAGTTTGTACAAAAGTCGCCACTCCTCCACCTTGTTTGTCCCTCCTATCATTCCTAATTGTTGTATATCCAGGTATTATGAAATCCAATTGGGGCTTGAGCCAGGTTTCCTGAATGCAAATTAGATGAGGCTTATCTATCAAATCAGAAATGTATTTTTTAAACTCTAAACCATTACCAAGTATACTTCTTGCATTCCACTGAAGTAAAATTAACATGAAGAAGAAAGACACCACTGCATGATGGAGTTTGAGAGGATTGTGTCTCAGTCAGTTTTTCCTTAATTGATTCCCAGCTAACATTTTTACAATCTAGATACTTTTGAGCTGCCTTCACAATTATTTGGATTTTTTCAGTTTTTTTTGTGTTTGAGCAGTGCAATTTACAACCTCCACCATGAGTCCTCCTTTGACATGAGTAACGTGTCGTCTTTTACCTTGCAGTTTTCTGTACAATTAGGTCTTATTTTACTTTCTTCTGGTGTTCTGTCTGTCTGAAGTCCTGTATTCAGCTCAGTCTTATAAATAGCACCCTCTCACAGTGGATCAACCAGTTTGCTGATGACAGCTGAAACCAGCTGCTCACATGATCAAGGAGGACCATCAGCCTAACGATGGATCGTTAGCACCCTGATGGTTGTTTGCTATTCACAGAGGGCTGAGTGATACTAGCAATAACAGCATTGTAAGAGGGGGACAGTTGAACCCGGAGGCCTCCACCTCTGTTTAATGATGGACGGTTTCTTTTCACAAAGATGGCCTCCTTTACTCCTCTCTCAAACCATCGTTCCTCTCTATCAAGGATGTGAACATCTTCATCCCTGAAAGAGTGACCTCTGACCTGGAGATGAGTGTAGACCACAGAGTCCTGACCTGATGATGTTGATCTTCTGTGCTGGTCCATCCTTTTGGCCAGTGGCTGTTTAAACTGTAAATACTGGTCTGTGTGGGTGGGTTTGTGGTACACCTCAGTTTGCAAATGTCCTCCATCAGAAACTGAGGCCTCACAGTCAAAAAAAGCCATTTTGATGTTTCTAATAATAATAATAATAATAATGAATTCCATTTATAATGCACTTTTCATTAATAAAAATCTCAAAGTGCTAATGACCTTATCAGATGTGTTCTTGTTTGTTGAACAATTCCAGGCTTAATGAGCAGAAATGTTTCTGCTAATTCACTTCAGAAAATAATTGTTAAATTCAGCTGCAAATTCTGTGAAGTTCAAATTAAATATGAGGAAACTGAAAGCAGACTTTCATCCATTTTCTTAAGTTGACTTTAATAAATTAGACTTTGATAAACTGGACGTTGTTAATCTGGGCTTCTTTAAACTGGACTTAACTAATAAAAACTGGAATTTAATCAAGTGGACATTGTTGAGGGCAGCACGGTGGCTCAACTGGTAGAGCGGCTGCCTCACAGCAAGAAGGCTGTCTCTGTGATGGACTCCATTCAGATAAAGGGAGTTGGCTAACTAGCTTGCTGTACGGTGGCCTTCATGGCCAAAATTCTACATCGGCCGAGTGGACACATAGTGCAATACTGTATGCAGTATGATCAGGAGTAGGAGCGGAAAAAATATAAATTTAAACACCAACAACAACTTGACAGAAACAGAGGCTGAACAACTTCGGATGAAAATATCAGCTACCCTCTCCAGTGCCAAACTGCCTCCCTCAAATCTTACACCGCAGGAAAGGAAAGTGATAACATCACTCAGCCAAGACCAAAACATCACCATTTTACCAGCGGACAAAGGAAGATGCACAGTAATACTCAACACATCTGATTACCAGGAGAAAATAACCACACTACTGAGTGACAGGAACACCTATGAGCACCTGAAGAGGGATCCAACTAACACCTTTAAAAAGAAAGTCACTGATTATCTGCAAAAACTTGAAAAGGAGAAAACAATCAATCGATCATTGTATTATAGATTATACCCGGGTGAGGCCACTCCCTGTCTGTATGGACTTCCAAAAATACACAAAGAAGATACACCTCTCAGACCCATCGTGAGCAGCATGAACTCAGTGACATACAATGTTGCTAAACATCTGGCTGGTATTTTAGCTCCTCTGGTTGGAAACACACCTCATCATATAAAGAACTCCATTGATTTTTCCAACAAAGTTCAACATTTGAAGCTGACCCCAGGAGAAACTCTTGTATCGTATGATGTGACTTCTCTGTTCACATGCATACCCATTTCTGAAGCAGTAGAAACCGTCAAAAAACGACGACAAGGATTTGGACAAAAGGACCAACTTAACCCCAGACCACATCTGCACCTTGCTGGATCTCTGCCTCTCCACCACTTATTTCAAGTTCAATGACAGTTTTTATAGACAGAAGCACGGCTGTGCCATGGGATCTCCAGTGTCACCCATTGTTGCAAACCTCTACATGGAGGAAGTGGAACAGAGAGCCCTTAACTCCTATGAGGGGACAACTCCAAGCCATTGGTTCCGTTATGTGGATGACACCTGGGTCAAAATCCAAGCCAGGGAGGTGGAAGCTTTCACCAGACACATTAACTCAGTTGATAACAACATCAAGTTCACCAGAGAGGATGCTAACGATAACAAGCTGCCTTTTTTGGACTGTTTGGTGCATATGGAGGGAGAGGACAGTCTCAACATTGAAGTTTACAGAAAACCAACCCACACAGACCAGTATCTTCTGTTTGACTCTCACCATCCACTGGAGCACAAACTTTCTGTTATCAGAACCTTACAGCATCGGGCAGAACACATCCCCACAAGGACAGAAGGGAAGGAAAAGGAACAGAAACACATCAACAAATCGCTGCAAACATGTGGATATCCCAACTGGGCTTTTGTCAAGTCAGCGAGAAAATCTGCTAAACACAATAATCAACAGAAAAATGCTAACAGACGGAAAAACATTGTCATTCCTTATGTTGCTGGAGTCTCAGAGAATTTCAGAAGGATTTTCAACAAACACAACATCCCAGTACATTTCAAACCCAGCAGAACTCTCAGACAGAGGCTGGTCCACCCGAAGGACAGAACCCCCACACACAAACAGAGTGGTGTGGTGTATGCAGTCCAGTGCAGCGAGGTCTGCTCAGACCGTTACATTGGAGAAACGAAGCAGCCTCTTCACAAACGAATGTCCCAACACAGGAGAGCCACCACCTCTGGACAAAACTCAGCTGTTCACCTTCACCTCACGGACAAGGGACACTCATTTGAGGATGAAAATGTGCAAATTTTGGACCGAGAACACAGATGGTTTGAGAGGGGTGTTAAGGAAGCTTTGTATGTTAAGAGAGAAAAACCTTCTCTTAACAGAGGAGGAGGTCTGAGATTTCAACTTTCCAAAACTTACAACTCAGTTTTGGGGCTGATTCACAAAGGTCTTACACCGGATGGGAGCAGAGGTGTCTTGTCTGTGAATTAGACTAACAAAGTTTGTTGAGAAGCCTCTGTTGTTGGGCTGTGAGGTGTTGTTTGTCAATTTACATACAGTTGTTGTGTTTTCTGTCAGAGACTTCAAGGGAACTCCCTACTGTTAAGGTGTGTTCGGTCAATTTACATGTATGTGTTACCTCAGCTGTGATTAGTTGTGTTTTCTGTCAGAGACTTCAAGGGACTCCCTACTGTTAAGGTGTGATCTGTCAATTTACATGTATGTGTTATTGACTTGTAAGCCTGTATAAAACTTCTCGTTCTCACAGCTTCCATTCAGAATTGAAAAAGACTTCTGGACAGAAGTCGAAACGTTTTCTGTTACAAATAAAGTCCAGTTGATCCTGAATTGAACGCCTTTTTGATTTATCATGTCCTGGATGACTGAGAATCTTCACCAGCATAAATATAAACACATTTAAAATTGATTTTGGGGCTTTTAGAATCAATTCAGAATTGCCAGGACTAAGAATCTAGATTCTTAAAAAAAAAATAAAAAAAATCCTGCACCCCTAATTTACAGTAAATAAATTGAATGTTGTTGAGCTGGACTTTGTTGAACTTGGCTTTAATAAACTGGACTTTATTAAAGTCATGTTTAATGAAGTCCAGTTTAATAAACCAAAATTAAACTTAACTGGACTTTGTTAAACTGGACTTTGTTAAACTGGACTTTGTTAAACTGGAGTTTGTTGAACTGGACTTTATTAAAGTCATGTTTAATGAAGTCCAGTTTAACAAACCAAAATTAAACTTAACTGGACTTATAAACTGGACTCTGTTGAACTGGACTTTGTTAATTTGGACCGTGTTAAATGGACTTTAATAAACTGGATTTTGTAAACCTGGATTTTTTAAAACTGGATTTTCAGTATATGAATTGACGTTGTTGAGCTGGACATTGTTTAACTGGACTTTATTAAACTGGAATTTGTTAAACTGGACTCTAATGAACTGTAATTTGTTAAACTGGACGTTAATAAACTAGACATTGTCAAAGTGGACTTTGTTGAACTTGGCTTTAATAAACGGGATTTTATTAAAGTCCTGTTTAATAAAGTCCAGTTTAACAAACAAAAATTAAACTTATATAAACTGGACTTTGTTGAACTGGACCTTAATAAATTGGACTGTGTTAAACTGGACTTTGTTGAACTGGAATTTGTTAAACTGGACTTTAATGATCTGGAATTTGTTAAACTGGACTTTAATAAATGAGACATTGTCAAAGTGGACTTTGTTGAACTTAGCTTTAATAAACAGGCTTTTATTAAAGTCCTGCTTAATAAAGTCCAGTTTAACAAACAAAAATTAAACTTTTATAAACTGGACTTTGTTGAACTGGACTTTGTTAATTTGTACTGTGTTACATGGACCTTAATAAACTGGATTTTGTCAACCTGGATTTTGTTAATCAGGATTTACAGTATATAAATTAGATGCTGTTGAGAGGGGCCAAGATGGTGTAGTGGCAGGGGAATCGGACTTGGGATCCGAAGGACCCAGGTTCGAACCCCGGCCACGGCACACCTTGGGGTGTCTATGAGTGCACATCTATTTTCCCCAGCCTCTCCGGGCGCTGACTACGGCTGCTCACTGCACCACCTGGTGGTGGTTGGGTTAAATGCAGAGACCAATTTTGTCTGTCAAGTATGGGAACATACACAAATGACAAAAATGTGACATTTTACATTTATTTAACTGGACTTTAAATATATAAATTCAAATAAAGTCCAGTTGTATTTGTATTGAGCGCTTTTTCTGATTTTATCATGTCCTGGACGACTGAGAATCTTCACCAGCAAACTGGACTTTATTAAACTGGAATTTGTTAAACGACTCTAATGATCTGGAATTTGTTAAACTGGACTTTAATAAACTAGACATTTTCAGAGTTGACTTTGCTGAACTTGGCTTTAATAAACAGGATTTTATTAAAGTCCTGTTTAATGAAGTCCAGTTTAATCAACAAAAATTAAACTTTCATAAACTGGAGTTTGTTAAACTGGACTTTATTAAACTGGAATTTGTTAAACTGGACTCCAATGAACTTGAATTTGTTAAAATGGACTTTATTATCTGGAATGCGTTAAACTGGACTTTGTTGAACTGGACTTTGTTAAACTGGACTGTTGAACTTGGCTTTAATAAACTAGATTTTATTACAGTCATGTTTAATGAAGTCCAGTTTAATAAACAAAAATTAAACTTTCATAAACTGGACATTGTGTTAAACTGGACTTTATTGAACTGGAATTTGTTAAACTGGAGTTTGTTGAACTATATTTTGTTAAACTGGACTTTGTTAAACTGGATTTTGTTGAACTGGACTTTGTTGAACTGGACTTTGTTAAACTGGACTTTGTTAAACTAAAATTTGTTGAACTGGACTTTGTTGAACTGGACTTTGTTGAACTGGACTTTGTTAAACTGGACTCTGTTGATCTGGACTCTGTTGATCTGGACTCTGTTAAACTGGACTTTGTTGAACTGGACTTTGTTGAACTGGACTTTGTTAAACTAAAATTTGTTGAACTGGACTTTGTTGAACTGGACTTTGTTGAACTGGACTTTGTTAAACTGGACTCTGTTGATCTGGACTCTGTTGATCTGGACTCTGTTGATCTGGACTCTGTTGATCTGGACTCTGTTAAACTGGACTTTGTTGAACTGGACTTTGTTGAACTGGACTTTGTTAAACTGGACTTTGTTAAACTGGACTTTGTTGAACTGGACTTTGTTAAACTGGACTTTGTTAAACTGGACTTTGTTAATCTGGACTTTGTTAAACTGGACTTTGTTAAACTGGACTTTGTTAAACTGGACTTTGTTGAACTGGACTTTGTTGAACTGGACTTTGTTGAACTGGACTTTGTTGAACTGGACTTTGTTAAACTGGACTTTGTTGATCTGGACTTTGTTGATCTGGACTTTGTTGATCTGGACTCTGTTGATCTGGACTCTGTTGATCTGGACTCTGTTGATCTGGACTCTGTTGATCTGGACTTTGTTAAACTGGACTTTGTTAAACTGGACTTTGTTAAACTGGACTTTGTTGAACTGGACTTTGTTGAACTGGACTTTGTTGAACTGGACTTTGTTAAACTGGACTTTGTTGAACTGGACTTTGTTGAACTGGACTTTGTTGAACTGGACTTTGTTGAACTGGACTTTGTTGAACTGGACTTTGTTGAACTGGACTTTGTTAAACTGGACTTTGTTAAACTGGACTTTGTTGAACTGGACCTTGTTAAACTGGACTTTGTTGAACTGGACTTTTTTGAACTGGACTTTGTTAAACTGGACTTTGTTGATCTGGACTCTGTTGATCTGGACATTGTTAAACTGGACTTTGTTGATCTGGACTTTGTTGAACTGGACTTTGTTAAACTGGACTTTGTTAAACTGGACTTTGTTAAACTGGACTTTGTTGAACTGGACTTTGTTAAATTGGACTTTGTTAAACTGGACTTTGTTAAACTGGACTTTGTTGAACTGGACTTTGTTGAACTGGACTTTGTTAAACTGGACTTTGTTGAACTGGACTTTGTTGAACTGGACTTTGTTGAACTGGACTTTGTTAAACTGGACTTTGTTAAACTGGACTTTGTTTATCTGGACTCTGTTGATCTGGACTTTGTTGATCTGGACTCTGTTGATCTGGACTTTGTTGAACTGGACTTTGTTGAACTGGACTTTATTAAACTGGACTTTGTTAAACTGGACGTTGTTGATCTGGACTCTGTTGATCTGAACTCTGTTGATCTGGACTCTGTTGATCTGGACTTTGTTAAACTGGACTTTGTTAAACTGGACTTTATTAAACTGGACTTTGTTAAACTGTACGTTGTTGATCTGGACTCTGTTGATCTGAACTCTGTTGATCTGGACTCTGTTGATCTGGACTTTGTTAAACTGGACTTTGTTAAACTAAAATTTGTTGAACTGGACTTTGTTGAACTGGACTTTGTTGAACTGGACTTTGTTAAACTGTACTCTGTTGATCTGGACTCTGTTGATCTGGACTCTGTTGATCTGGACTCTGTTGATCTGGACTCTGTTAAACTGGACTTTGTTGAACTGGACTTTGTTGAACTGGACTTTGTTAAACTGGACTTTGTTAAACTGGACTTTGTTAAACTGGACTTTGTTGAACTGGACTTTGTTAAACTGGACTTTGTTAAACTGGACTTTGTTAAACTGGACTTTGTTAAACTGGACTTTGTTGAACTGGACTTTGTTGAACTGGACTTTGTTAAACTGGACTTTGTTGAACTGGACTTTGTTAAACTGGACTTTGTTGATCTGGACTTTGTTAAACTGGACTTTGTTGATCTGGACTCTGTTGATCTGAACTCTGTTGATCTGGACTCTGTTGATCTGGACTCTGTTGATCTGGACTTTGTTAAACTGGACTTTGTTAAACTGGACTTTGTTAAACTGGACTTTGTTGAACTGGACTTTGTTGAACTGGACTTTGTTAAACTGGACTTTGTTAAACTGGACTTTGTTGAACTGGACTTTGTTGAACTGGACTTTGTTGAACTGGACTTTGTTGAACTGGACTTTGTTGAACTGGACTTTGTTAAACTGGACTTTGTTGAACTGGACTTTGTTAAACTGGACTTTGTTAAACTGGACTTTGTTGAACTGGACCTTGTTAAACTGGACTTTGTTGAACTGGACTTTTTTGAACTGGACTTTGTTAAACTGGACTTTGTTGATCTGGACTCTGTTGATCTGGACTCTGTTGATCTGGACTTTGTTAAACTGGACTTTGTTGATCTGGACTTTGTTGAACTGGACTTTGTTAAACTGGACTTTGTTAAACTGGACTTTGTTAAACTGGACTTTGTTGAACTGGACTTTGTTGAACTGGACTTTGTTAAACTGGACTTTGTTGAACTGGACTTTGTTAAATGGACTTTGTTGAACTGGACTTTGTTAAACTGGACTTTGTTTATCTGGACTCTGTTGATCTGGACTCTGTTGATCTGGACTCTGTTGATCTGGACTTTGTTGAACTGGACTTTGTTGAACTGGACTTTATTAAACTGGACTTTGTTAAACTGGACGTTGTTGATCTGGACTCTGTTGATCTGAACTCTGTTGATCTGGACTCTGTTGATCTGGACTTTGTTAAACTGGACTTTGTTAAACTGGACTTTGTTAAACTGGACTTTGTTACATTGGACTTTGTTGAACTAATAATAATAATAATAATGAATTCAATTTATAACGCACTTTTCATTAATGAAAATTAGGGATGGGGCAGATCCGATCCAGTATCGGTATCGGTATCCGATACCAGCATAATTTAAGTATCGGATATCGGATCCAACCTGCCGATATTTCCGATCCAGCTTCAAAGAGCACTTGTGTTCCATCACATTCTGTGACTCCCGTTTTAACATTATGTGAGTTAAAACCAATGAAGACACTCACAACAGGAAACTCACAAACTTTAACAGTATAGTCTTTATAGTATAGAAAACATTCCAAAATACACATAACTTTATAGTCTCAGTACAAATATTTCATTATACAGATTCACATACCTGAACAGTATCGGATCGGAAAAGTATCGGTATCGGTCGATACCCAGTTCTTAAGTATCGGTATCGGATCGGAAGTGAGAAATGTGGATCGGTGCATCCCTAATGAAAATCTCAAAGTGCTACAAGGTGCAACAGAAATTGAATGTCAATAAAACAAGTAATAAAACAAGTAAAATCAATAACAGTATCAACTAAGATCAAAAGTAGAATCAACTGGACTTTGTTGAACTGGACTTTGTTGAACTGGACTTTGTTAATTTGTACTGTGTTACATGGACTTTAATAAACTGGATTTTGTCAACCTGGATTTTGTTAATCAGGATTTACAGTATATAAATTAGATGTTGTTGAGAGGGGCCAAGATGGTGTAGTGGCAAGGGAATCGGACTTGGGATCCGAAGGATCCAGGTTCGAACCCCGGCCACGACACACCTTGGGGTGTCTATGAGTGCACATCTATTTTCCCCAGCCTCTCCGGGCGCTGACTACGGCTGCTCACTGCACCACCTGGTGGTGGTTGGGTTAAATGCAGAGACCAATTTTGTCTGTCAAGTATGGGAACATACACAAATGACAAAAATGTGACATTTTACATTTATTTAAATGGACTTTAAATATATAAATTCAAATAAAGTCCAGTTGTATTTGTATTGAGCGCTTTTTCTGATTTTATCATGTCCTGGACGACTGAGAATCTTCACCAGCAAACTGGACTTTATTAAACTGGAATTTGTTAAACGACTCTAATGATCTGGAATTTGTTAAACTGGACTTTAATAAACTAGACATTTTCAGAGTTGACTTTGCTGAACTTGGCTTTAATAAACAGGATTTTATTAAAGTCCTGTTTAATGAAGTCCAGTTTAATCAACAAAAATTAAACTTTCATAAACTGGAGTTTGTTAAACTGGACTTTATTAAACTGGAATTTGTTAAACTGGACTCCAATGAACTTGAATTTGTTAAAATGGACTTTAATTATCTGGAATGCGTTAAACTGGACTTTAATGATCTGGAATTTGTTAAACTGGACTTTGTTGAACTGGACTTTGTTAAACTGGACTTTGTTGAACTTGGCTTTAATAAACTGGATTTTATTACAGTCATGTTTAATGAAGTCCAGTTTAATAAACAAAAATTAAACTTTCATAAACTGGACATTGTTTTAAACTGGACTTTGTTGAACTGGAATTTGTTAAACTGGAGTTTGTTGAACTGGATTTTGTTAAACTGGACTTTGTTAAACTGGATTTTGTTGAACTGGACTTTGTTGAACTGGACTTTGTTAAACTGGACTTTGTTAAACTAAAATTTGTTGAACTGGACTTTGTTGAACTGGACTTTGTTAAACTGGACTCTGTTGATCTGGACTCTGTTGATCTGGACTCTGTTAAAGTGGACTTTGTTGAACTGGACTTTGTTGAACTGGACTTTGTTAAACTGGACTTTGTTAAACTGGACTTTGTTGAACTGCACTTTGTTAAACTGGACTTTGTTAAACTGGACTTTGTTAAACTGGACTTTGTTGAACTGGACTTTGTTGAACTGGACTTTGTTGAACTGGACTTTGTTGAACTGGACTTTGTTAAACTGGACTTTGTTGAACTGGACTTTGTTAAACTGGACTTTGTTGATTTGGACTTTGTTAAACTGGACTTTGTTGATCTGGACTCTGTTGATCTGAACTCTGTTGATCTGGACTCTGTTGATCTGGACTCTGTTGATCTGGACTCTGTTGATCTGGACTTTGTTGATCTGGACTTTGTTGAACTGGACTTTGTTAAACTGGACTTTGTTAAACTGGACTTTGTTAAACTGGACTTTGTTGAACTGGACTTTGTTGAACTGGACTTTGTTGAACTGGACTTTGTTAAACTGGACTTTGTTGAACTGGACTTTGTTGAACTGGACTTTGTTGAACTGGACTTTGTTGAACTGGACTTTGTTAAACTGGACTTTGTTGAACTGGACTTTGTTAAACTGGACTTTGTTAAACTGGACTTTGTTGAACTGGACCTTGTTAAACTGGACTTTGTTGAACTGGACTTTTTTGAACTGGACTTTGTTAAACTGGACTTTGTTGATCTGGACTCTGTTGATCTGGACTCTGTTGATCTGGACTCTGTTGATCTGGACTCTGTTGATCTGGACTTTGTTAAACTGGACTTTGTTGATCTGGACTTTGTTGAACTGGACTTTGTTAAACTGGACTTTGTTAAACTGGACTTTGTTAAACTGGACTTTGTTGAACTGGACTTTGTTGAACTGGACTTTGTTAAACTGGACTTTGTTAAACTGGACTTTGTTAAACTGGACTTTGTTAAACTGGACTTTGTTGAACTGGACTTTGTTGAACTGGACTTTGTTGAACTGGACTTTGTTGAACTGGACTTTGTTAAACTGGACTTTGTTAAACTGGACTTTGTTAAACTGGACTTTGTTGAACTGGACTTTGTTGAACTGGACTTTGTTGAACTGGACTTTGTTGAACTGGACTTTGTTAAACTGGACTTTGTTGAACTGGACTTTGTTGAACTGGACTTTGTTGAACTGGACTTTGTTGAACTGGACTTTGTTAAACTGGACTTTGTTGAACTGGACTTTGTTAAACTGGACTTTGTTGAACTGGACTTTGTTAAACTGGACTTTGTTAAACTGGACTTTGTTAAACTGGACTTTGTTGATCTGGACTCTGTTGATCTGGACCTTGTTAAACTGGACTTTGTTGATTTGGACTCTGTTGATCTAGACTCTGTTGATCTGGACTTTGTTGAACTGGACTTTGTTGAACTGGACTTTGTTGATCTGGACTTTGTTGAACTGGACTTTGTTAAACTGGACTTTGTTAAACTGGACTTTGTTAAACTGGACTTTGTTGAACTGGACTTTGTTAAACTGGACTTTGTTGAACTGGACTTTGTTAAATTGGACTTTGTTAAACTGGACTTTGTTAAACTGGACTTTGTTGAACTGGCCTTTTTTGAACTGGACTTTGTTAAACTGGACTTTGTTGATCTGGACTCTGTTGATCTGGACTTTGTTGATCTGGACTCTATTGATCTAGACTTTGTTGAACTGGACTTTGTTGAACTGGACTGTGTTTAACTGGACTTTGTTAAACTGGACTTTGTTAAACTGGACTTTGTTAAACTGGACTCTGTTGATCTGGACTCTGTTGATCTGGACTTTGTTAAACTGGACTTTGTTGAACTGGACTTTGTTAAACTAGACTGTGTTGAACTGGACTTTGTTAAACTGGACTTTGTTGAACTGGACTTTGTTGAATTGGACTTTGTTGATCTAGACTCTGTTGATCTGGACCTTGTTAAACTGGACTTTGTTGATTTGGACTTTGTTGATCTAGACTCTGTTGATCTGGACTTTGTTGAACTGGACTTTGTTGAACTGGACTTTGTTAAACTAGACTTTGTTGAACTGGACTTTGTTAAACTGGACTTTGTTGAACTGGACTTTGTTAAACTGGACTTTGTTGAACTGGACTTTGTTAAACTGGACTTTGTTAAACTGGACTTTGTTGAACTGGACTTTGTTAAACTGGACTTTGTTAAACTGGACTTTGTTGAACTGGACTTTGTTAAACTGGACTTTGTTAAACTGGACTTTGTTAAACTGGACTTTGTTAAACTGGACTTTGTTGAACTGGACTTTGTTGAAACTGGACTTTGTTGAAACTGGACTTTGTTGAACTGGACTTTGTTAAACTGGACTTTGTTAAACTGGACTTTGTTGAACTGGACTTTGTTGAACTGGACTTTGTTAAACTGGACTTTGTTAAACTGGACTTTGTTAAACTGGACTTTGTTAAACTGGACTTTGTTGAACTGGACTTTGTTGAACTGGACTTTGTTGAAACTGGACTTTGTTGAACTGGACTTTGTTGAAACTGGACTTTGTTAAACTGGACTTTGTTAAACTGGACTTTGTTGAACTGGACTTTGTTGAAACTGGACTTTGTTAAACTGGACTTTGTTGAACTGGACTTTGTTAAACTGGACTTTGTTAAACTGGACTTTGTTGAACTGGACTTTGTTAAACTGGACTTTGTTGAACTGGACTTTGTTAAACTGGACTTTGTTAAACTGGACTTTGTTGAACTGGACTTTGTTGAAATGGACTTTGTTGAACTGGACTTTGTTGAAATGGACTTTGTTAAACTGGACTTTGTTAAACTGGACTTTGTTGAACTGGACTTTGTTAAACTGGACTTTGTTGATCTGGACTCTGTGAAACCGGTTTGGTTTGTGAGGTTCTGGTTCTTTCAGGGAGACGATGCCCCCCAGTGGGTGGATGAGGAAGATGCTGGTGAAGATCTTTCCAAAACTCTTGGGTTTTTGAGCATTTTATTTAGTTGACGTTTATTTGATGTGACCACGCAACGACCCAACAGAACCTTCAAAATAAAGGTACTTTATTTTATAAAAATGTGTTTTATCCTAAGTTTTAAATAACTTTTATTTTGAAAAGTCCTCTCAAGATAGTTTTGTTTTTTTGGGTTAAAATTATTTTAAAATTATAACTTTTCTTTTCTTTTTACTGAAGGTTCTGGTCTGTCAGCTAGACCAGCTGTAAGTTGTGAAAGTTCTGAATGTTGGATCAGAACCAACCTGTTCCGCAGCTGCAGCAGAACCGGGTCACGGCAGGTTCCCGCCTTCAGAACTATAAATGTTCTGCTGCAGGAGGTTCTGAAGAGGAGAACAGAACTATAAATGTTCTGTTGCAGGAGGTTCTGAAGAGGAGAACAGAACTATAAATGTTCTGCTGCAGGAGGTTCTGAGGAGGAGAACAGAACTATAAATGTTCTGCTGCAGGAGGTTCTGAAGAGGAGAACAGAACTATAAATGTTCTGCTGCAGGAGGTTCTGAAGAGGAGAACAGAACTATAAATGTTCTGCTGCAGGAGGTTCTGAAGAGGAGAACAGAACTATAAATGTTCTGCTGCAGGAGGTTCTGAAGAGGAGAACAGAACTATAAATGTTCTGCTGCAGGAGGTTCTGAAGAGGAGAACAGAACTATAAATGTTCTGCTGCAGGAGGTTCTGAAGAGGAGAACAGAACTATAAATGTTCTGCTGCAGGAGGTTCTGAAGAGGAGAACAGAACTATAAATGTTCTGCTGCAGGAGGTTCTGAAGAGGAGAACAGAACTATAAATGTTCTGCTGCAGGAGGTTCTGAAGAGGAGAACAGAACTATAAATGTTCTGCTGCAGGAGGTTCTGAAGAGGAGAACAGAACTATAAATGTTCTGCTGCAGGAGGTTCTGAGGAGGAGAACAGAACTATAAATGTTCTGCTGCAGGAGGTGCTGAAGAGGAGAACAGAACTATAAATGTTCTGCTGCAGGAGGTTCTGAAGAGGAGAACAGAACTATAAATGTTCTGCTGCAGGAGGTTCTGAAGAGGAGAACAGAACTATAAATGTTCTGCTGCAGGAGGTTCTGAGGAGGAGAACAGAACTATAAATGTTCTGTTGCAGGAGGTTCTGAGGAGGAGAACAGAACTATAAATGTTCTGCTGCAGGAGGTTCTGACGAGGAGAACAGAACCGAACCAGGACCAGGATGGAGGCAGAACCCTGACAGGTACCGACCCGACCACATGAAGACTTCCTGACCCGAGAGGATCCTTCAGAACAAAACTCAGAGATCATGTTCCCAAGTCTCGGCAGAGTTCTGGTTCTTCTGACCCGGTCCATTTGAGGCTCACACAAACATTTTCGGCTGCTGCTTCCGGTTCCATTCGGTCGGTCCAGTTCCTTCAGCTGGACCTGGTTGGACCGAACGGGTCAGAACCTCATCTGCAGTAATGAGGATGCTGCTCAGGTCTGTCGTAGTGACTGAGGAACTGAAAGTTCTGTACTGTCCATAGATTCCAGCCCTCACCTATGTTCAGAAAGTTTGGATCAGAACCAACAGAACCAGATCCTGGGTCCAGTTGGCTGAAATGAGGTTCCTCGGGTCCCTCCTGGACCTGCAGCACCAGAGACCCGACCACAACATTCAAGTTTCACTCAGAAGCAGAACCGGGCTCCTGGTTCTGGTTCAGGACTCTAATTCTGACCCAGAAACCAGGTTCTGAACCCAGAACAAGAACCTTTCTGTTCTGTTCTCCTCTCCAGGCTGGACTGAGGTTCTGCCTCTGGAGGACGAGTCCAAGTGTCTCTGTTTGTTCTCAGTGAGGGAAGACGGACCGGAGCAACTTCTGCAGTACTATGGACCCTGAGCTGGTCTGTTGTGGTGAAGAGGGAGCAGAGGAGAAGCTCTCTTCACTGCTCCGTCCACGACTGCTGGACAGAGTTCACAGGAAGTGGACAGAGTTCACAGGAAGTGGACAGAGTTCACAGGAAGTGGACAGAGTTCACAGGAAGTGGACAGAGTTCACAGGAAGTGGACGTTACCATGGAAACAGAGGAGGTCAGTGTGAGATTCTGATTCAGCTTTAAAAAGTAAAATCTTCCTCTTTTCTTTTTCTTTTTTCTGATGGACGTGAAACTTTGACGGCAGAAGTTAAACCAGATTCTGTGATGAAAACCGGTTCTGATGATCTGGACCAGGTTCTGTTCCAGTTCAGAACTTTGACAAAAAGTTGAAGAGATTCAAACGGAACAAGCTGGAAACAAACGTTTAAAGTTTTCTTGAGCTGAGAGGATAAATCTGACGAAGAACTCCAGATTAAAACGAATAAATCTTCTGGATTAAAAAACTTTCAAATGCTTTTATTTTGAAAGATCAGTGTAGAACAGGAAGTGGACTGATCGTCCAATCAGAAGAGAGAGATTAAACACAAAGACTCGCTTTTATTTTGAAGCTCTGACAGAAAGAGACAAAACTGAAAATAAAGAATTAAACTGAATTAAAAAGAATCAAATTCTGAATAAATTCTGAGAAATTCTCACTAAAAATAAAAAAGAAGTCCAAAACCCACAAAACAAATTATTAAAAAATAAAACCTTAAAGCCTCCAGCACAAGATTTATTTTGATTATTATTATTATTTATTCAGTAATGTTAAGGTTTTTAACCTTTAGATGCAAACAAATAAACAAATAAAAACACATTTAGAAAATAAAGAAACCATCAAAGATCAAATGACAGCAGCTGAAATAAAAATAAAAGCTGAAGTTTTAGCTGATGGAAAAACAGCTGAAGGCTGAGACGAGCCTCTAAAAGTAAATAAAAACTAAACATTAAAATAACTGCAACAAAAACTAGGAGATCATTTTTTATTTGTTCTGCTTGTTGTTTTTATTATTTTATGATAAAAGTTTAAACTTTAATTTGAAGAGAAAACATGGAAACGTAAAGATGAAACCTGAAGACGGTTTTTGTCAGAGAGCGAGTGTCTGTGTGAAGAACCGGGCAGGAGCAGAACTCCTCTTCGGACCTGGAACCAAAGTGGCCGTGGAACCGGGTAGGACTTCATTTAAAACTGTTCTAGACTTGATGAATTAACAATAAATTAACAATGAATTAACATGAAATTAACATGGAATTAACAATGAATTAACAATGAATTAACATGGAATTAACATGGAATTAACAATGAATTAACGATGAATTAACATGGAATTAACAATGAATTAACATGGAATTAACAATGAATTATCATGGAATTAACATGGAATTAACAATGAATTAACAATGAATTAACATGGAATTAACAATGAATTAACATGGAATTAACATGGAATTAACATGGAATTAACAATGAATTAACATGGAAAAACAATGAATTAACAATGAATTAACAATGAATTAACAATGAATTAACAATGAATTAACAATGAATTAACGAAGAATTAACAATGAATTGACTATGAATTAATGAAGAATTAACTATGAATTAACAATGAATAACATGGAATTAACAATGAATTAACAAAGAATTAACAATGAATAAACGAAGAATTAACAATGAATTAACAATGAATTACCAATGAATTAATGAAGAATTAACAATGAATTAATGATGAATTAACAATCAATTAACAATGAATTAACAATGAATTACCAATGAATTAATGAAGAATTAACAATGAATTAATGATGAATTAACAATCAATTAACAATGAATTAACAATGAATTACCAATGAATTAATGAAGAATTAACAATGAATTAATGATGAATTAACAATCAATTAACAATGAATTAACAATGAATTAATGATGAATTAACAATGAATTAACAATGAATTAACAAAGAATTAACAATGAATTAACAATGAATTTACGATGAATTTACGATGAATTAACAATGAATTAACAATGAATTAATGTAGAATTAACAATGAATTAACAAATTAATGAAGAATTAACGATGATTTAACTATGAATTAATGATGAATTAATGATGAATTAATGATGAATTAATGATGAATTAGCGATGAATTAACAATGAATCCATCTGCAGTGATTGCAGAAAAATCCAATCCAGACCAAGAAAGTTCATGTTCAATAATCCACTGATTTAAAGTTAAAGTGACTCGAGTTCGGCTCATTAAAGTGACTCGAGTTCGGCTCGTTAAAGTGACTTGAGTTCGGCTCGTTAAAGTGACTTGAGTTCGGCTCGTTAAAATGACTCGAGTTCTGCTCGTTAAAGTGACTCGAGTTCGGCTCATTAAAGGTTCAGTATGCAGTTTCTGTAGAACTGCAGCACTTAGAAATATTTTCAACAGGCAAAGCATTCTGATCCCTCCCCCTCAGAGCCATATGTGGCTCTGCCCCCTTGTGGTCTGTTGAATTTCAAATTCAAGCTCTGTTTTTATTGGCTGATTCAAATTCAAGCTCTGTTTTTATTGGCTGGTTACAAACTCTGTTTTTATTGGCTGGAAAATGGCGGGTCACCTTTTCTTTTTAGAAATGCTTATTTACCACCTGGAGAAGCAAGGGGACAATATTTTTTTTATTTTTTTTCAGAGATTACCTGGCTAACATCAGTCTGTCAGGAGGTAGTGACAGAGTGAAGAAATATGTTTATAAAAAAAGCTACATACTGAAGCTTTAAAGTGACTCGAGTTCGGCTCGTTAAAGTGACTCGAGTTCGGCTTGTTAAAGTGACTCGAGTTCGACTTGTTAAAGTGACTCGAGTTCGGCTTGTTAAAGTGACTCGAGTTCGGCTCGTTAAAGTGACTCGAGTTCGGCTTGTTAAAGTGACTCGAGTTCGGCTTGTTAAAGTGACTCGAGTTCGGCTTGTTAAAGTGACTCGAGTTCGGCTCGTTAAAGTGACTCGAGTTCGGCTTGTTAAAGTGACTCGAGTTCGGCTTGTTAAAGTGACTCGAGTTCGGCTCGTTAAAGTGACATGAGTTTGGCTCGTTAAAGTGACTCGAGTTCGGCTTGTTAAAGTGACTCGAGTTCGGCTCGTTAAAGTGACATGAGTTTGGCTCGTTAAAGTGACTCGAGTTCGGCTTGTTAAAATGACTCGAGTTCGGCTCGTTAAAGTGACATGAGTTTGGCTCGTTAAAATGACTCGAGTTCGGCTCGTTAAAGTGACTCGAGTTCGGCTCGTTACAACAAGTCAGGTGTAGCTGATGACAGCGAGTGTGTTCAGGTTTTTGTTGGGCCGTGTGTGGCTGTGTGACGGGTCAGGGAGGATACAGAACCTTGTTCGGGAGCCGAACCAGACTTCTTGTTGAAAACAGTGAGTTTAAGACAAATGTTTAAGATTAAACTCAGGATTTGAGTTTCAAATGTTATTTTTTAAACTTCAGATCTGTGGATTTTAATTTGTAGATTTTTCTCTTCAAACTTGTTTGTTAGATTAATCCACTGATTTCTATTCAAATGAACCAAGTTTGTGTTTTAATCTTTAATTTAACTTTGTCTTCAATTAACTCATAAAACTGGTTCTTTTAATGAAAATACATTTCAACACAAATAAATCTTGAAGCAAAACTTAACGGAACGTTTGGAGTTTAGAATTATTTCATTCAGCCTTAAAGTTCGACAAGGAAGTAAAAATGTACAAAAATAAAATCACTTCTTCTGATATAAAATAATAAATAAAAGCCTGAAATGATTTCAGTTTGAAACTCAGACCAGAACGATCCAACCAGAAAGTTCTGAGTCCGATTGTTTGTTCTGACCTGAGGCCCGATCGGGTCAGTTTTCTGCTGGAACACATGAAGCTCGTCTCAAACAGCTTCAATTACAATAAAATTAAAATAAAATCATGAAATAGAGTGTAAAGTGGAACAGCTGTTGGGCTTTTAGTTACTGTTGGAGAATCTGAACCAGAACCTGATCTTTGGACCAGGACCGTGGCTCCTTGTGGTTCTGGTCAGAATATTCTCTCGGCCACGATTTTTATTTTAAAATCCCAAATCTGAGAACGAAAAGTTTATTTTTTATTTAAATCATATTTCCATAAACTGAAGAAGCAAACAAAAAGCACAAAATCAAGAAATAATCCAGATTAGATTCTTCTGGGTTTTTGTTGTGGCCTCAGTCGACGTGTGAGAGGAACCAACGACAAGCTCAGCTTTGGGTCCGGAACCCGTCTGGTTCTGGAAGCAGGTGAAACAACTTCATGATTTAATTCATACTAAACTGTTCTTCTGGTTCTGATGGAAGAACCTGCAGAACCTCTGAACAGAACCTCTGAACAGAACCTCTGAGCAGAACCTCTGAACAGAACCTCTGAACAGAACCTCTGAGCAGAACCAGATGTTTGGGTCAGAGACTTGGTTCAGTTTTTTTAATCAAATCAAAAACAAAAACTTGACACAAAGTTTAAAAATGTTCATTTGAAACAAACCTTTAATGTTTAGAAAAATTTAAAATAAAAATTTAAAATTTTATTTTCAGAGTTTGAATCTTTATAAACATTATTTTTTATTTGGTTTAAGAGAAAAGTAAAGTTTATTAATTAAACCATCAAAACTGAAAGAATAAAAATAAAATGTTTCTGCTTGTGTCTCCTGGTTCTGGTTCTGGTTCTGGCAGAAAACCAGAACTTTGTCATCAGAACTTTAATTTGAGTTATTCAGAAAAAGAAACACTTATTTTTAGAAATAATTTATTTTTAATAAATAAATAAATAAATAAATAAATTTATTTATTCATTTGTTCTTTTTCTAGAGGTTTTTCTTTAATTTGATTCTTTATAAACACAAACTTTTAAGGAAAACATTTTGGACTCAGAGTTCTGGACTCTGACCCGGTTCAGTTTTTGTTCTGCTCTTTCTGGTTGTGTGAATACTGGGACCGGGTACGGTAAACTGGTGTTTGGACCCGGAAGCCGGCTGAAGGTCCAGAACCGTGAGTTCATTAGAAGAAAACTCCAGAGTTTCAGTCTCGGTTAGAAACAAAATTAAATTTTTGTTGATTTGAAAAGTTTAAAGAAGACGAGACGATTAATTCAGATGAAAGTTCTGACTTCACCGTCGCTGCGTTTCATCTGTGAAACTAAAGAAACTGTCAGAAATTAATAAAGTTTCACACATTAATAAATAAAGTTTCATAAATTCATAAATGAAGTTTCACACATTAATAAATAAAGTTTCATAAATTAATAAATAAAGTTCCATAAATTAATAAATAAAGTTTCACACATTAATAAATAAAGTTTCATAAATTAATAAATAAAGCTTCATAAATTAATAAATAAAGCTTCATAAATTAATTAATAAAGTTTCATAAATAAAAAATTTCAGTGTTCTGGTTCTGGCTCTGGGTCTGGGTCTGCTTCTGGTCTGAACAGAACCGTGTTTGGATCTGGTTCTGAAGGATTTGTTTGATCAGATAAAAGTTTGAAAGACTTTCAAAAGTTGTTCAGCTGAAAAAACGAATCAAGAACTGACGACCAGAACCAGAACCAGAACCAGAACCAGCACCTACAAGTCCATCATCTAAACTTAAGTTTGAAAACATTGAATTTAAAAATCTGTTTCATAAATTTGGTCAAAAGAGGAACATTTTTCATTTGATTGAGAAAATCAGAGACTTCAGGTTCTGGAGTCTGGCCCGGTTTTTGTTCTGAGCTTCGTTGTTGTGTGAAATCTGGAGGCTTCGATAAAGTTCTGTTTGGACCCGGAACCAAAGTGCACGTTGAGTCCGGTGAGCAGAACTTTCTCAAAAACCAAACGCTTCAGATTTATTATGAGAGAACTAAAAATAAGTCGGTTCTGACCCGGGTCCAAACGGACTGAAGAATAAGAATATAACGATTTATTCATTTTTATTAAAACGATTTAATCTTTGAGAAACAAACTTTAGACTTTAGTTTGTTTCTGAGTGAACGAAGGAAAAAAAATAAAAATATAGATAAAAATATAAAATCTTCTCCAGAACCGAACCACTGAACCTGTTGGACCCGGCAAGTTCTGAGATGAATTTTCATGTTTTATGTTGAAAAACGTCAAATTTAAACTTTGATCAAATTTTGTTTTATTTATTGATTCATTCCACACAAAATACATCTCAATTAAAAATCAATATTCATATTATTTATTATTTTATTATTTATTATTATTTACATTAACAGAATTTATTATTTCAAATGTTTAAAATATCAGTTTAAAAATAAAACATTAGAAAGATTTAGGTCATTTTAAACTATGTTTAGATTAAAAAGGTTATTTTTAATAAAACGGAGTCGTTTTAAAGATGAACTTTGATCATGATGACTTCGAGTTGTTTTAAAGATGAACTTTGATTGTGATGACTTTGAGTCATGAAGCTTGTCGTTGTGTGAACGTTGGAGGTCGAAGGCTCATCTTTGGATCTGGAACCAGACTAACCGTTGAGTCCGGTGAGTCTGTGGATCAATTATACATTAAAAATTAATTAAATGTCTAAATTCAGATTCATAATTCCAGATTATAATAATCGACTGAAGGGTTAAACTGAGAGAGACGTTCTTGGATTAAAAATTAAAAACACTTTGGATTTTCACATAAAATCAAGAGTAGTTTTATTTTTATTAAAACCCCCTTGTTTATTTTTCTTTATTTTTTCCATAAAAGAGATTCATAAAATAAGACAGAGCTGATCCTGTAGGAAATTGTTATATTTCATAAAAGAGATTTTTTCGGAGTAAAAACAAAAGTTTACTGATGATGCTTGAAGCTGAAACCAGAAAATATTTTGCAAAAAAAAAAAAGTTGCTTTGTCTCCACACAAAACATGAGAACTTTATGAATTTATTACAGATGACAACATATATGTTTTCTATAATACAAATGTGGATTTTTGTTTCATGAAACATTATTTTGAACAAAATAATCTGTTTTAGAAACATCTGTGACAAACTAAAATAATCCGAACATAAACATTCATGAAATAATATTTTTCTACGAAGACAAAAGTAGATTTTAATAAAAAATGACTTTTTATGAATTTTATCAGAATTATGAGCCCAAACAGCTGTAATCAGAACCGGGTTATAAATATGTTTCATTAAAACTTCTAACACTAACAAAATTCTTTAAATACAACAGAGTTATTTATTCTGAAGGAACTTTGTTCAGTTGTTATTCATAATCTGGATTATTTGATGGGCTTGAATCAGATTATGGATCAGAGTTGTTATTCATAGTTGTTATTCATAATCTGGATTATTTGATGGGCTTGAATCAGATTATGGATCAGAGTTGTTATTCATAGTTGTTATTCATAATCTGGATTATTTGATGGGTTTGAATCAGATTATGGATCAGAGTTGTTATTCGTAGTTGTTATTCATAATCTGGATTATTTGATGGGCTTGAATCAGATTATGGATCAGAGTTCTGGTTCTGGAGCTTCCTGTTGTGTGACTGGATCAAACCAGAACAAGATCTTGTTTGGGTCCAGAACCAGACTCACCTAGAACCAGTAAGTTCTGATTTTTACTCTTTTAGTCAGTGGGAAGAATAAAAGCAGCAGAAGAGTTTGTTTTAATAGATTCATGTTTTTCATGTAAACCCGAAAGATTTAATCCAGTTTCATTAATCCAGATTGAGATTAGTTGATTCTGGTTCTTGTTTGACCTTTGACCTTTGAATGAGTCCGGTTTTGTGGGTCGCTCTCACGTTTGATGTCTGTTGGTTCTCGACTTGTCGTGGATCGGTCCAGTGAGTCGGGGTTGAGTTTGTTCAAGTCGGCCCGGTTCTGGTGCTGAGGCTTTGGACTGTGGGACATTCGGTGGAGGCAACAAGCTGATCTTTGGAGGCGGAACCAGCCTGCGGGTCGATGAGCGTGAGTTCAGTTCTGGTGTCAGAACATCAAGGTTCTGCTGAAACTTTCAGAACCAACTGGACCGAAACTCAAAAGAGAAAAACTTTGAGCTGAAAACCAGCAACCGATAGATCTGATGTAATCCAGTCTGGACCGGTTCTATGACTCAGTGGTTCTGGACCGGTCCTGCTCAGGACTCAGTGGTTCTGGTTCTGAACATCCTGGGTTCAGTTTGGACTAAAGTTATAAATGAAATAAATAATTCAACACCTGAAGTCAGCTGAAGGCTGGAAATGAAAAACGAAGGTTTTCTGAATGGAGTCTGGTTCGGTCCAGTTCGTGCTGTGGAGCTTCTTGTTGTGTGAATGCTGCCGGGTACAAGATAATCCTTGGAGCTGGGACCAGACTAATTACTGAAACCAGTAAGTGTTCAAAATAATCTGAACATGAGAAACAGCAACAAAACTTTTTTGTTGGTGTTTTATTTTAAATCTGACTAAATTTAAACTTTACAAGAGAAACTGAACCAGATTAACAGAGGGATTATTAATCTGAGCAGATTATTATGGATCGGATGAGTTTATGTTGAGCTTCATGTTGTGTGACTGGCGGGAGAAGGATAATCTTTGGAGCTGGGACCAGACTAATTACTGAAACCAGTAAGTTCTGATCTTTAAGGTTCAAACCAACGAAGTTGATGGAAATGCTTCAACTTTAGGTTTTCAAAATAAAAATAAAACGTTTCAGAAAGATTTTTTTATTCTGAAAATATGAAGATTTAAAAAAATATTTAACTTTTATCTTCAGTAAAAACGAAAGTCTTGGATGATGAATAATTAAAACTTTATTCAAAGTTCGTTTCAGTTAAACCTCTTTATCAGAGTCAGAGTCAGAGAGAATTTATTGTCATTTGCACCGCATGTAGTACATGTGTTGAAAACGAGATTATGTACACAGGGTCCCAGTTACATCCAACAACAAATGCAAGAGAAATACAATAATAACATCTAGGATTAACTAAGAGAGACATCACATCAGCTAGTAATACACTAAGCCCTAATGTAGTAGAAAAACATCATTATAAACAGCAGCACGAACATGAGCAGATGGTCACAGATGAACGCAGCAACAAGAAACAGATCAGTATCAGTATGATGTGACATTTTGCAGTGTTTATTCTTATTATTTATTTATTCATGAGTCTGACAGCCTCAGGGTAGAAGCTGTTTCTCAGTCTAGTGGTTCTACATTTGATGCTCCTCAACCTCCGTCCCGAGGGGAGTGGTGCAAAGAGTGAGTGTGCTGGGTGAGTGAGGTCTTTCATGATGCAGGTGGCTCTTTTTCTGCATCTGGAGGTGTAAATGTCTGTGATGGTGGGGAGACTGACTCCCACAGACTTCTGTGCAGCCTTCACCACTCTCTGCAGAGCTTTTCTCTCTGCAACTGTGCAGCCTCCATGCCACACGTTGATGCTGGAGCACAGGACGCTCTCCACTGCACACCTGTAGAACGAGGTGAGGACTGGGCTTCTCAGACCGGCTCGTCTCAGCCGTCTGAGGAAGTAGAGTCTCTGATGACCTTTCTTGATCAGGCTGGTGGTGTTATTGCTCCAGCTGAGGTTATCATTCAAGTGTACACCCAGGTATTTGTAGCTGGAGACCACCTCCACCGCAGATCCACCTATATACAGTGGGGTGTGGGTGTGTTTGTTCCTTCTGAAGTCCACAATCATCTCCTTCGTCTTCTTCACATTCATGTGAAGGTTGTTCTCTTTGCACCAGCTCTCCAGATGTTCCACCTCTTATTATTATCTTTAAATCTGAGCCCATTTCACCTTAAAGTTCTGGTTTTGATCATGAGGTCCAGTTTTTAAATTGTATTTTAGTAGTTAAATTTAGTAATAATAATAATAAAATGGTTTAATAAAAGTCACTTTTATTAGTAATAATTTTAATGCTTGGTTAAAATCCGGTTTGTGCTGTAGAGCTTCATGTTGTGTGACCGACGGAAGATTCAGAGTTCTGTTTGGACCTGGAACCAGATTAACCATCGACAGCAGTGAGTGAAAACAGAACCGGATCAGAACCGGGTTATAAATGTATTTCATTAAAACTTCTAACACTAACAAAATTCTTTAAATACAATAGAGTTATTTTTTTCTGAAGGAACTTTGTTCAGTTGTTTGTTGAAGTTTGTTCAGAATAAAATCTGATTTGAACGCAGAACCAGATTAACCATCAGAACCAATAACAGGTTATTAATCTGTAAATGGAACACCCAAAATGCTCCAAATATCCTGAAAGTTCAGAACAGAGATGAAAATGTTTTAAACAGACATTCGTTTGGTAAAATGTCTTGTTTTTTGAATGGAGTCTGGTTGGTTCAGTTTGTGTCCTTGAGCTTCATGCTGTGTGAATAGAAACACGGCAAAGATGATATTTGGAGTTGGAACCAGATTAACCATCGACAGCAGTGAGTGAAAACAGAACCGGATCAGAACCGGGTTATAAATGTATTTCATTAAAACTTCTAACACTAACAAAATTCTTTAAATACAATAGAGTTATTTTTTTCTGAAGGAACTTTGTTCAGTTGTTTGTTGAAGTTTGTTCAGAATAAAATCTGATTTGAACGCAGAACCAGATTAACCATCAGAACCAATAACAGGTTATTAATCTGTAAATGGAACACCCAAAATGCTCCAAATATCCTGAAAGTTCAGAACAGAGATGAAAATGTTTTAAACAGACACTCGTTTGGTAAAATGTCTTGTTTTTTGAATGGAGTCTGGTTGGTTCAGTTTGTGTCCTTGAGCTTCATGCTGTGTGAATAGAAACACGGCAAAGACGATATTTGGAGTTGGAACCAGATTAACCATCGAAACCCGTAAGAACCAGAATATTACGTTTATTAGATAACGTTAACTATTTCACAGATTTACTCAAATATTTAAAAAAAAATGCTTAAAATGATCTAAAAATCAAACAAATTATGCAAAGGTTTTAATCAATAAACTTGTTAAAAATAATTGATAAAAATACACATTATTAGATTCAACATTTATCTTTGAAGTTCTGGATGTACTAAATGTAAAACCCTTGATTTTCTGACTGTCTGGTCCATGTTAAAGTTCAGTTTGTTAAGATAAATATTGTGTGAGTGGTTCTAATGGGAACAAGATAATGTTTGGAAGTGGAACCAAATTAACCGTTCAAACCAGTGAGTAATCCAGATCAGAACATTTTCAAAAGAATTTCACATTAAAAGTCAGTAAAAACACTTAAACTGACCCAAACTTTAAAATCAATCTTCACAAACAAACAAACAAACAAACAAACAAACAAACAAACAAACAAACAAACAAACAAACAAACGAACGAACAAACAAACAAACAAACAAACAAACAAACAAACAAACAAAACAAAACAAAAAAATCAAAATTGTGTTATAGATGAGTTTAGTGTTTTAAAACAAAAATAAATAATAAAATAATTCATGACATTTATTTATTGATCCAATGTCTTAAACGAGTCTGGCCTAATGTTCAGTTTATGTTATGGAGATGAATATTGTGTGAGTGGTTCTAATCAGAACAAGATCATCTTCAGAAGTGGAACCAGATTAACTGTTCAAACCAGTGAGTAACAGACTTTTTTATGTTTCACACATTTACATACAAAACAGTCAAAATAATTTAAAA
>JBBPBX010029077.1:0-16129 GCA_038048925.1 Garcialebias charrua | reverse complement strand
TATATATATATATATGAAAAGAAAAATGTATTTTCAAAGAAAATGGTCATAAAATAATAAATGATGTATTTGTACATAGAACAAAACAGTCAGACTCACCTCATGATGCGCCACATAAACAGAAGGTGAGGAAGAAAAGTCTCGGCATATATGCATTGCAGGTTGAGCGTGTGCATGTGCGCGTGCGTGCAGGTGTGTGTTTACATTGCATATGAGATTACATTGTAGGTAAACTGTGGTCCAGATTAGATGTGCGTATGAATTTATCTTAAGCTTTTAATTTTGTCACAAAACTAGAAATTTGAACAGCTTGACAGCAAAATATAAATACACAAAATACACAAAATACTGTGTTTACAGACAGAAACCAGTGATTGACATTGCCTGAATATGTAGCAGGCAGGATGAGGCTGTCCCCTGTTGCTGTGGGATGTGAACAATGAAAGTTGTTGAATGAGTCCAAAAAAGCTAAGTCTGGTCCTCTGGACATTCAAAAAACAAAACAAAACAAAGCAAAAAAAAAAAACTGTAGAAACGTTTCGTCTTTCGTCCGAAAGACTTCCTCAGTCTGAGAAGCTGTGTTCAGCTCAGTCTTATAAATAGCACCCTCCCACAGTGGATCAACCAGTTGGCTGATGACAGCCGAAACCAGCTGCTCACATGATCAAGGAGGACCATCAGCCTGACGATGGATCGTTAACACCCTGATGGTTGTTTGCTATTCACAGAGGGCTGAGTGATACCAGCAATAACAGCATTGTAAGTGGGGGACAGTTGAACCCGGAGGCCTCCACCTCTGTTTAATGATGGACGGTTTCTTTTCACAAAGATGGCCTCCTTTACTCCTCTCTCAAACCATTGTTCCTCTCTATCAAGGATGTGAACATCTTCATCCCTGAAAGAGTGACCGCTGGCCTGGAGATGAGTGTAGACCGCAGAGTCCTGACCTGATGATGTTGATCTTCTGTGCTGGGCCATCCTTTTGGCCAGTGGCTGTTTAGTTTCCCCGATGTAAGACTGATCACAGCCCTCCTGACACTGAACAGCATACACAATATTACTCTGTTTGTGCCGGGGGACTGGATCTTTGGGATGAACCAGTCTTTGTCGTAATGTATTTTGGGGTTTAAAAGCCACTGGGACGTTGTGTTTAGAAAATAAACGTCTCAATGTCTCTGAAACTCCCGCAACATACGGAATGACCACTGGTCTGGGTCTGGGTTCCTTCTTTTCACCTGATGGCTGGCTGGAGTCCTGTTTGGGTTTCTTCTCTGCTTTCAGGAAGGCCCAGTTAGGATATCCACATTTCTCTAGAGCCTGTTTTGTGTGTGATTTCTCCTTCTGTCTGGCTGCTGAGTTAGTGGGGACGCTGTCTGCTCTGTGGTACAGAGTCCTGATGACTCCTAACTTGTGTTCCAGAGGGTGATGGGAGTCAAACTGTAAATACTGGTCTGTGTGTGTGGGTTTGCGGTACACCTCAGTTTGCAAATTTCCTCTATCAGAAACTGAGACCTCACAGTCCAAGAAAGCCAACCTGCCATTTTTTACATCTTCTCGTGTGAACTTGATATATTTATCCACAGAGTTGATGTGATCAGTGAAATGTTGGACTTCCTGAGATTTAATTTTAACCCAGGTGTCGTCAACATACCTGAACCAATGACTTGGTGGTCTCCCTGAAAAGGATGTCAAAGCTCTCTTTTCTACCTCCTCCATGTACAGGTTGGCAACAATAGGAGAAACTGGAGACCCCATAGCACACCCATGTTTCTGCCTATAATATTGCTCCCCATATGTGAAGTAGGTTGACTGCAGGCACAGTTTCAAGAGTTGACACAGTTGTTCTGTGGAAAGTGTGGTCCTGTTGCTCAGAGTGGTGTCTGATTTTAACCTTAAACAGACCACCTCTACTGCTTCATCAACAGGAATGCACGTAAAGAGTGATGTGACATCAAAAGAGACCATTGTTTCATCAGTCTCCATGATGACATCCCTCACCTTATCCACAAAGTCCATGGTGTTCTGTATGTGGTGTTCTGAGCTGCCAACTAAAGGGATGAGTACAGATGCCAGATATTTGGAAACATTGTAAGTGACCGAGTTAATCATGCTAACAATTGGTCTTAAAGGTACACCCTGTTTGTGGATTTTGGGTAAACCATACAGACTTGGCGTGGCCTCCCCTGGGTACAGTCTGTGGTACAGAATATTGTCAATAGCCTTGTCCTGCTTCAAAATTTTCAGGCAATCTATCAACTTCTTCTTGTAACCACTTCCTGGATCTCTTTTCAGCGGTTCATAAGTGGTTAAGTCACTAAGGAGTGACATAACTTTCTCATGATAGTCTTTCTGGTTCAAAATCACTGTGCACCTTCCTTTGTCTGCTGGGAGAATTATGATGTTTTTGTCTTTGCTAAGAGTGGTGAGTGCATCCCTCTCTTCTCTACTGATGTTGGAAGGTGGTGGTTTGGCATTACTGAGACAGGCTGAAACTTTGACTCTGAGTTGTTCGGCTTCAAAATCTTTAATTTTGTTGTTACGGATGGCTGACTCAGTGGCTGTGATCATCTCTACCAACGGAACTCTACTTGGTGCCACTGCAAAGTTTAGTCCCCTGGCAAGAATCTCTGTCTCCGGCTGGGTGAGCTGTCTGTCAGATAAATTCTTCACCCAATTTTCTGTCTCCCTGGCATGTAGCTGTGTAGTGGAGTGTTGTCCTACACTGAATGTGTTGTTATTAGAATTGTGATGGTGTTGACGAGTTATCAGTAAGTTAAATTTGTTTTGTTGTCGAGTCTTGGACTTGACATGCTGTGCTAAGCGTGCCTGATCTGTACAGTCCATCACTTGCTGAAGTGTGGTCTGATCTAGGAACGTTGTTAATTTTTGTTTAATGTGCTCTTCTTTGGCTTTCAAGGTCTCAATAGTAAAATTGGTCTGTCTCACCCGTTCATTCAGCAGCTGCGTCTGTGCCTTCTGAAGGATCTTGCTTGCCCGGTGCCCGTTGACAGACGATTTCAGGTTGGTTTCGGCTGTCATCAGCCAACTGGTTGATCCACTGTGGGAGGGTGCTATTTATAAGACTGAGCTGAACACAGCTTCTCAGACTGAGGAAGTCTTTCGGACGAAAGACGAAACGTTTCTACAGTTTTTTTTTTGCTTTGTTTTGTTTTGTTTTTTGAATGTCCAGAGGACCAGACTTAGCTTTTTTGGATTTTTCTACCTGGATTATTGAGCATGCATCAGGGTTTGTTGAATGAGTGTTTTTCTGGACTGGAATACAACAGGGAGTGCAATAAACCTTAATGTTTTTAGGGCAAGAGATTCAAGTGTATAAGAAGAGAGGTACATTGTTTTTTTTGTTTTGTTTTTGTGCTTGTCCAGGGTGGCACAGAGTGACAGATCCTGGTGAGCAGGGGGAGCTATTTATCCACCACCAGGCACAATGGAGGAGCCAGAGGGTGGCTAATGGTGGCCTTGGCCTCAATCGGTTATTTTTTGGCCACCCAATTCATTTGAAGAAATTATACTTTTAAGCAACATAAAAACAAGAAAGCATAGTTTCTTCAAATGGTGACTGGTTTTCATTATGTGGTGGTGGCCATTTTGGATTTTGACAGGGCAACCCCCCATTTTCTTTCTGTATTTACAGGTAGTCATCGGGTTACGACGGTCTCGAGTTACGACGTTTCGGGGTTACGACGCATCTCCCATTTACCATGAAAAGCCTTATTTCGAATTACGCGGTTTTACGTCATAAACGTCATAACACAGCGGTGCAGCAACGGAGGAATACTGTACAGGTAGTCCCCGATTTACGAGCGCTCTGATCTGCGAGGTTCCAGACTTACGAGCTGCGAATTTTTGGAAAAAACGAAAAAAATACTGAGTTTTCATGTGTTTTTTCACCACAGTTAGTTAGCTAAGCATATGGACACACGTTTCCGATCATTTTTATGCACTCATAAGCAGTTTTTGGATGAAAATAGAGTGTTTGTAGTCGCGCTAGCGAAAACCGTTCCAATTTACGAGCGAAATTCCGGATTTACGAGAGAAATGGCGGCCGTTCCAAATTACGAGATTTCCGGTTTACGAGCGCCTCGTTGTAACGGATCTCGCTCGTAAATCGGGGACTACCTGTACTGTACTGTACGCCGCTCTGGACCGAGGAGGACGGCATCACCAGCATCCCAGTAGGCCATTAACTCTTTTTGCCCTTCATTATGGCTCCCAAACGTAAGGAAGACTCTTCTGATGGCAGTGCATTGAGGAAAAGGAAGGCCATCACCGTGGAAGTAAAATTAGATATCATAAAGACATTTGATAAGGGGGAAACTGCGACAAACATTGGCCGGTCACTTGGACTTAGTCTTTCGACTGTCGCTACGATTATCAAGGATAAAGATCGTATCCTTGACCATGTGAAAGGATCTGCTCCTCTATTGACTCACCTGCACCAGTATCTCCAGCACCTTCTGCAGCTCCCTCCCAATAAGCCTGTCTCTCCCTTCTCTCCAACGCCCCTTCCAGTGTACAAGCCAACCATAGGAATAAAGGTAAGGAATTTTTCTTTTCTTTTTTTAATTATAGTACACTACTGTTTTTTTTACAGTTTCATTTCATTATTAAACGTACTGTACAGTATTTTATATGTGTTTTTTTGATAATTATGTAGGGTACTGTGTTAGGATAGGCTAAGTGCTTGGTAATACGGTACTGTCCATGTACTGTATATGGTACAGTATGTACATATGTTCCGACTTACGTCAAAAATCGGTTTACGACGCCACGTAGGAACGGATCACCATCGTAAGTTGAGGACTACCTGTGTTTGTTGTCACAATAATAAACCTCCTGCTGCCTCTGGGTTCAAATGAGTCACAGGTCTCAGTTTTAAAGTGTGTGTGACATGATTTTTTAACTTTGCCTAAGTGGCACAACATATATATCTTGTATCATTCAACTATGTTCGTTTTTGCAAACAAAATGATAAATTAATGAAAATTCATTTCAAAGTGAGTTTAAAATTTGCGCCGTATTTCTTCACGAGACATCCGGGTACTTACGCATGCGACGTCTGTGACGTATGAACAGGAATGTCAGCTAGAACGCCCCCTGTAAATAACAATGGTGGACAATATAGAAACCGACAAATTTAGCAATCTAAGTGAAGATTAGAGCGATTTGTCTTCAGTTTGGGAAGCCGAAGTTAGTTCAGGTGATGAACAAGAAACAGCAGGTTCTAATTTAGGTCTGCAGCGTATTTATTTCAGTCTTACCGTTCAGAAGCGAGGGGGGGTCCGAGGGGTGCAGCTTTGTTTTGTCCATTCTTGACAAAGTTTTTCATCTTTTGGGAAAGTGAAAAGGCTCACTTGTTCACTGGCGATATTAGAACACCCAAATGCGACAAAACGTACCGGCATTTCTCAAGTTATACAAAAAAAGGCGATCTGGAAGACAATGAATATGCGTTATTATAGCAGACGCAGACTGACATTCATGCACCTACGTCACAGACGTCACATGCGTAAGTACCCGGATGCCCCGTGAAGAAACACGGCGCAAATTTTAAACTCACTTTGAAACAAATTTTCATTAGTTTATCATTTTGTTTGCAAAAACGAACATAGTTGAATGATACAAGATATATATTTTCTGCCACTTTAGGCAAAATTCAAAAATCACGTCACACACACTTTAAGACTTGGGCTTTGTGGTTCATTTTGACTCTATGGCAGCAGGAGGATTAAAAGTTTAGACATCAAGAAATTGTTCATGTTCTCCACCTGTTTGTAACTGAATCTTGAGAGCCTCCCCTGAATGTTTTTAAAATATAATAATAATAATAATAATAATAATAATAATAATGTCACACAATGTCGCCATTTTCTGACTGAGGACCGTGGCCTGAAATTTGGAGATGCTGATTCTCATCCCAGCCGCTTCACACTCGGCTCCAAACTTCTCCAGTGGGAAGTGGAGATCATGGCACAATGATGCCAACAGGACCACATCATCTGCAAATAGAGATGGAATCCTGAGGCCACCGAACCGAACTTTCTCCGCCTGCTGGCTGCACCGAGAAATTCTGTGACAACCAGCAGATCTGGCAGAGTTCAAATCCCACCCTGAAGGGGTCCGACTAAATGTAGCAATTAGTTTACACAAATGTCAACAACAAAGGGCTTTAATTAATTACAACTTTATTATTATTTTTTTCATTCAACCTTTATTTAGTCAGGTAAATCTCATTGAGCCTCGAGGACGCATTTACAAGAGCGACCTGCTACAAACTAAAGAATGATGACAACAATAACAGTAGAAATTTCCTTAAACAATTAACAATAGACAAACATAAGAGAGAGAGATACAGTTTTTTTTAAAAATTAAAACAAAATATCAAAGTAGCAAAACATTATAAGGTAGATGTAGAAAATCAAAAACAGGAACACGTCTGCATTGGTTTTTGCCAGGATTCAAACAGATTCCTAACAGATTTATTTATTGTTTATTTATTTAATTTAATTTAATAATTTTTTTATTTTTTTAACTTAATTAAGAAATTAATTTATTTATATAATACATTTATTTATTTTATACAACAGATTTATTTTTTATTATGCTTTCCCCCCACAGTCTCTGCAGTAGGAAAAAAAATATAAAGTGAAAGTAAAGAATGTGAAGAGAAGAGTCAGAAAGATTAAAATGTCTTCATGAAGAGTCTGTCAGGGCTGTGTTTCCTAAAGTTGGGCCTGAGGTGCTCAAGGTGGGACATGAAACATCAAGCGTGGGGTCAACAGGTCCACAGGAATTCAATTATAGTAGGAAAAAATATTGCAAATTGCATATTTATAAATAAATTAAAAACAGTGGTTGTAACTTAATAAAATAATACAACAGCTTCTTCGTTAAATGACCTTATAGGAACGTTTTTATACTTCAGTCAGCAACGGTTGTTGTTCACTCAAAAGCTTGAACTTTAGTAAAAACTGTGAAATGGAATAATAACATACAAATAAGCATCCTATTGATCCTAAAAAAGCATAAAACATGCAAATATTGTGCTTTTAATGTGGCTTGATGTCTGATCTGGTAGTACACAGCAGGTATTTTTTCAAATACTGTTTAAACGTTTTGTCTCGCAGCCCATAAAGAATGGGACTGACTAACCTGGGAAGAATATGGACAATAACATACCAAATAAAGCTCATATGGTAAAAATATTTAGGTATTAACATAAAAAGTCGTAAAGCCACAGGGTCTAAATACGTCAGCATGCACAGCAACAGCTGAAAGCCGTGAAGCAGGATGGTGTTCCTGGCCTTCTTCTTATTCCCGTCAGCTGAATTAGCAGCTCGAGCTGCGAAGAAGATCTTGAAATAGGTGCAGAGGAGGGTGAGCCAGACTCCGGAGAAGCAAATCATGTATGTAACCTCCCTCTTTTGAGAACTCACCGGGTTTCGGTAGAGAACTTGAGCTGCTACACAATATGTTGTGGAGTAAAACACCATCAGAGGCTGTGTGGCCAAAAGAAAAAGGAATTCAGGGATGACCGCGACGGAGCTCAAAGCCCAAATACAACCGATCAGAATGTACGTCCGTTTGACGGTGCAGAGCTCAGCGTGCCGCAGAGGGAAGCACACGGCGATGTAGCACTCCACAGCCATCACGGCTAAATTTATGGGCGTGTTCAGGGTGGTGAAAATGGCAAAGATTAACAAGAGGCAACAGAGGAAAACATTAACGTTGAAGAAGACGTAAGATATGACAAACATTGATATTGACATGGTGAGCTGGATCATATCATTCACAACAAGATGGATGAAGAGGATGTAACGAGGGTTTGTGACAAATATCTGAAAGACAGAAGAAGATGCCTTCATGTGATGTTTTACACGTTCTTTTCTCTGAGCGTTAATAAAAAAAGTGCCAACAGATGCAGACCTGGTGTTTTCTGAAGGTGTGGATCAGAGTGGCGTTGATGTAGTTGATGACGATCCCGACTGCGAGGACGATCACATTCTTGACTGCGGCTGCGCTAGCGCTGTCGATGATGAACAGACTGGACACGTTGTAGGTGCTGGATGAGGAATTCATGGCGTTGGTGGAATATCCTGCCCTTAAAAGAAAATATGTAAACTTTGGTCATCTTAACAATAAAGTAGCTATAGATCTTTGACATGAACCAAAAGTATTTTTGCAGCTGAAAACCAGAAAAACATCACACAGTTTGCTAATACAGGTAGTCCTCGACTTACTGCGGTCTCGACTTACGGCGATTTGACTTTACGAATGCGTCCCATTGAAAAGCATTGCTTCTAGTTACGCCGTTTATGCGCTTATGCGCCTTTAAATTTACAGGAGGGGAGGAGGAGAGCACTCGGTGGAGGGAGGGGCAGTAGCTTCAGTGGAAATTTACTACAGACCGCATGGTTTGGGGCAGACGGGAGCAGACAGAGCAGAGGAGGTTAGGAGCTGGACTGAGTGAAGTAGCTGGAAGCTGCAGAATTCGGAGGAGCAAGAGCTAACATGCTAACAGACATTGCTGTAAATGCTGTGGACTGCGTGAAGCAGCTGGAAGCTGCAGAACTCAGAGGTGCAATGAGCTAACATGCTAACAGACGGAGACCAGCATACCAGTAGGTAATTAACTCTTTTTTCCTTAAAAATGGCTCTCAAATGTATGTGTTTTTTGATAATTATGTAGGGTAATGTGATAGGATAGGCTAAGTGCTTGGTAAAATAAAGTACTGTACGTATGAGGTGACGATTGGACGTATTTTCCGACATACGGCGATTTCCGACATGCGAACGGCCGTAGGAATGGAACTCATTCGTAAGTCGAGGACTACCTGTATATTGAAATCTAGTGACTCTAGTGTTAACCTTGAATTTTATTTATTTTTAGATAAACCCAAACCGAGTTATCTTGCATCAACTTAATTTAATACATCACTTTAGATTCATGTGACCATTGCAGGCCTGCAGCATGTTCAGAATAAGACTGAAGAAAACTCAAAGCTGATATTTACTTCCACTCTTTGTCTCTGCCTATTGCACACAGGGTTGCAGGGACCTGTTGCCAGAGGACAAAGGACAAGTGGGACACAATCAGGACATGCTGGATGTCCAATGCAGGGCCTACAGTCACGTGTGTCAAACTCAAGGCCCGGGGGCCAAATGTGGCCTTTGTTGACATCTTAAAGATAAAATACTTTAATCACTTTCATTTTTTTTCCAGTACTCTTTTATTAAAATGTTGACAGTGCAACAGAGAACATGAACTGAGACCAGTCAAACTCCTGTTGAAGAAGCTGTGAACAAGAAAAGATGTTGGCGATTTGTCTTGAGTTAATGTAGTTTCTGAAATTGACCCTTAGTTTGAAAAAAGTTTTAATTTTGGCCCCCTTTTGTATGCGAGCTTGAAACTCCTGAAACGTCTCTGTCACGATAAAAAAAATTGCTGGGCGATTAATTGGCTCTGAAATTATTGCGGTAAACAGCATTATTGTTTGAAATTTGACAATAATTATTAATTACGGTCAAATGTAAGTTGAAATGTTGATTTGTTTTGAGTGTAGTGCCTTTTTTGACCACCGGATGGCAGTATAAGACTGTTTGAACCAAAGGATGGTTAGTGCAGGAGCGAGCAGCGTGTCTCTTTAAGTAAAATGGAAGGGAGGTCCCTTGACGTGACATGGGCTGTCTCTCTTTGGTTCTCAAAATGGTGGATGCTCTGTGTGGTTTGAGCTCTTTAGCATAGCATTTTTCACACAATGCTTTTAATAATAAAAATAATCAGTAAACAAGTTTTCAGCTTCTTTTTGCTGAGAAAAACAACTTTTTACACGGAGGCACGGGTTTCAACCCTGAATTTTGGAGTTCGACAAGACGGAGATTTTTTCCAGAGGTCGACCTGTTAGTTTAGCTCGTAGCTTAGCTTCTTAGCTTAGCTGCTTTTAACGATCCAAAAACATGATTTTGGATGGTTACAATAGATTTTAAAGAGAAAAGAGAAAGGGAGGGGTCAGTGAAGAGCATCGGTTGAGTCTTTTGTCAGAGAGACACGAAGAAACGATAAATGAAAATGAGGTTGATACTTTCCATTTATCATGTGATTAATTGATTTATTGTTTATCGCGACAGACCAAGTGAAATGTGCATGTTTTCATCTGTGGGAAGATTACTCAGAAATCTCTCACACATGCACAAGGGCAACATGCAAATTCCACACAGAAAGGCCCCAGTTGGAGATTGAACCTGCAACCTTCTAATTGTAAACCTGCACGGCATCGAGCAACAGCTGCTGGAGCCACGTCTTTATTTCATCTTTATGCCCCGAGTTACGGAGTTCAAGTCAAACTAACAACATCCAGTTTGGTTTCTTTAAGTAGAAACAAATTACAACAAAAATTACATCAAGGCACTAAAAATTATATAGAGAATGTTAATTATAAACACAAAACAATATAAACTTTTAATAAGTTTCATTTATTTAACCTTCTTTTTACCAGGTGAAATGTTTGAGAACCAGTTCTCATTTGCAAACATGACCTGTGTCAGTTAAACTCTAATCCAAACCATTGCCTTCCTATTTGTTGTGGTTGTTAGTTAATATTTATATATGTATTCAGTGAAATCTCCATCTGGAGCCAGCATCATTCAACAGGAGAGAACCAGTCCCAACACGCAGCTTTTTGTTTTGACCAGTTGGGGAAAATAGCAAAAGACAAAACCACAAAAGCGTTAACATCAAAACATTCACGATGAGAATCAAACAACAATAAACAAATACATAATTCTACCATTTCACAACCATGACATGTAAATATAAAAAGCAGAGACAGAAGAAATCCTCTGACCTCCAAGGACCACATTACAATTATAACTCTTCTTATTACCTTTAAAGTTCCTCTAAAACTATTATTCAAAGAACAGCTTTGTGTGTTTGTGAGAATAAACAATAATTATACAGTAGGACAGAGTTATTAATATTCCAGACATTTATGGAAAAAACATGCAAAGAGCTCAGGAGTTAAGATAAATTGATTTAGATGTCGTGTTGTGATGACAATAATTTTTTTACACCAAAGCCTTTTTCTGCTTTAACAACATCAGTGGAGACAATCAAATTATAAATATAACTATATCTATAGCCATGTTTATTTTAGATCTTTGTAGAACCTCTGATCCATCCTCAATTCAGAATATGTGAAAAAATTGCAAAAAACAACATTTTGACAAATTTTTACAGTGAGCCTTTTTTTTTTTACTGGATATGATGCCTCTAATGCGTAAAAAAAACAACAAAATGTTCTTTTGATTTTGTTTGAATTCGAGAAAACAGATTATGAGTATACATTAAAAGGTCAAATATGCTGAGAGAACACCAGAAATAATAATATAATAAAATCACGGATCGGATAAAATCACAGTGTTGTAAAGAAAATAGTTTCAATGTAACAATTTTAACACCACATTTTGTATAAAAAAGTTATTTTTTGTGTCCATCCTGATTTTTATTGCTTCTATAAACACAACAGAAAAAACAAAAGTACAACTTTAACCTTTTGTTTCTCAATTATGTAGTTAATATTTAGTTAAAATACCATCTAAAATGTAATATTTTACTTTTTCTTAAACAAACACCAATGTGTGATGTTTTTGTTCAGCTCTTACATGTTTTCTAAAAAAAAAAAAGTGCTACTATTAAATGACATAAATGTGCAAATTTGATCATCAGATGCATAAAAACATCCAGTGAATCGTGCAGTAAAATAACAGAAATAAAGAGAAGTTAAACAAAATGTCTTCCTACCTCACAGATCACTTCAGATTCGATGTCGACCGACAGGACAGGAGAGTTAAATCGATCTGTTTTAAAGTTTCCTGTTGGTGCTTAAAGTCCTGCCAAAGTGTGATGTAATGACCAAATTCTCTCTAGTATTAATTAAATTATTTATCTGTCTGGAGTCGACTGTAAAGTGACTGGAAGAAAATCAAACAACTTTTTAAATACTAATTTTATTTTATTTTTAAAAACAGTATCACCTTGCCATCTTTTAATGGGTAAATATTAAGATAAAAACTTCTATACAGTATATGAAAAATTATTTATCTGTGCAAAATGCCCCACATATAACAACAATAATGTTTTTTGCAATGTTCAGCACTTTGATGGAAAATGTATCAAAATTACAAGTTTACTGATGATTACTCAGAAGCTTACTGTATAGTTATGTTTCATATTTTTTCTAAAAGACAATTATACTTTGTATGATTTTTACATTTTATGCATTCTATAGGAAAGAGCGACTCTTTTTGTTGTTACTGTTTTTTTTACATCATAAGAGAAAAGTGACACAAAAATTAACAAAACTTGTCTTTTTTATGCATTTTAAACACATCCATGCTACGTTTTCATGGTTTTCCTGCACACATTTTAAATTGTTCATAAAAACGTTCAGCTCAGTGAGGAGATGTTGTGCTGAATTAACTTTTACAACTTTTAAATTTAAGAGAAATGTTTAACTTCATGTTCACAATGTTATGTTCTAAACTACTTTGAGATCAACTCACTCTAAAATATCTACTTCAGCAAGGTCCCTGGTTCAAATCCCGGTCCAGGGGCCTTTCTGGGTGGAGTTTGCATGTTCTCTCTGTGCATGCGTGGATTTCCTCCGGTTTCCTCCCACAGACCAAAAACATGCATGTTAGACTGATTGGTGACTCTAAATTGTCCCTAGGTGTGAGTGAGAGAGTAAAATGGTTGTTTGTCTCTATGTGGCCCTGTGATGGACTTGCGACCCGTCCATGGTGTACCCCGCCCCCCACGCAGTGATTGCTGTACATGGGCACCGGCAACCCCCGTGACCCAAAATGGAAGAAGCGGGTAAAGATAATGGATGGATGGATGGATGGATAGTCTATGCAATGCTTTATTACCAAATAACACACAATTAGCACATATAAACAATATTTTCAATTACTATTTACTGTATTCAGTTTAACCACCAAATTTATTTTCAGATTAAAATAAATCTACCTGCAGTGAAACCAACTCAGATATATACATTTGTTTTTAATACAGTTTGACAGTGAGGAAATGAAAGTAAAATATGTCTGGTTGTCTTGGCGTCCTCCCAAAGCGTTAGTGTCTAAAAACAATATTTTTTTCCAAACTGCAACAGATATTGTACAGTTGTAATTGTGTTTTTGAATTTGAGATAAAAATGAGTAACAATTAATGTACATCAACAAATAAAATATGATGAGAAATCATCAGAAATCTAATAAATTCATATTCTTATTCATCTTATAAAACAAATAAATATATTTTTATTTTAATGTAACATTTTTGTCCATGTTTTGTAAATAGAAAAACTTTACGTCACATTTGATCAAAAAGTTATTTATACCTAACCTTTTCCATATTGAACAGTTAAAACATAAATATATCTCACCACTTTATTTCTTAATTATTTAACACTATAAAGAAGTTTGCATTTAGCTAATATTTTCTAAAAATAACAGTTCAAATGCAAGTTTATAAAGTTAAAAAAACTATTTGTGGTGTTTTGAAGTATTTAGTTCAGCTCTTACATGTGTTCTAAGAAGAATATATTATATTTAAATGACAGAATACAAGAAAAAGTGACATTTTTGAGAATTAAATGCACAAAAATGTTAAGTCATGCAGTAATACATGGTACAACCTGAAACAATAAAATACAGAAAAGTTGCATAAAACTTTCTTCCTACCTCACAGAGATCGCTTCAGGCTCTGCTTTGGCCAACTGGATATGAACATAAAGTCCGTCATGTTTTTATGTTTCCTGTGATGTAATGACCAAATTCTCTCCTGTATTAATTAGATTATTTAGCCATGGGAGCAAACGCAAATGGACTGTTTGGAAATCAAACAGCTTTTTTTTTTTTTTACAACTCTCATCCTTTGCCAAATTACAAGGCCTAAATTCAAATGCAAAACAGCTGAGCCTATAGTACATGCAAAACAGTTCATTTGCAAAATACAGTCATTAGTTTTATAAAGTATTTTTCTATTGTTGAACAAAATTATTTTGAAAATGTTATTGTTGCTCATTCCTGACGAAGCTTGGTGTGTGGTCACGTCTCCTACCTTTCCAACAAGACTACAATCTCATATGTTATGCGTTATACAGAATTGGGTGAAATGTTGGGGGGGCATTAAAATCTGTTCTTTCATTTTTCGATGTAGCTTTTTTGTATCATTAGACAAAAGTCACTAAACAAAACTTAACTACCACAAAGTTGCACTTTAAATGCATTTTAAACATATGTGTAAAACAAAACGTCATGATCATTTGGCTACAATTTTTTTTACCTTTGTCTACTTTTAGATGATGTTTTGATGTTTATGTTCCCCATTGCCACCAAAGAGGTGAATTGGAATTACCCTCCGTTCATCCATCCATCCTTCTTGTGAGCTGGATAACTTGAAATAAAAGTGAGGTGCCGGCTTCCATTTTGGAGGTTGGTTGCATTTAGACGTAAAAAAAGGTCACCATTGAAAATTGGATAACTACATTAGAATCCAAGACAGCTGTCCTCTTGTACTTCACGTGCCAGTAAGATGGCGCCCGTGTACCTGGACTGTAATCTACCTCTGACGACCGTGTTTGGATTCTTATTTTTTATTTGTTTGTCTGGGATATTAACTTGCTGCATTTGTATGATTGACAACAGCTTCGATTTTCTGCATCTGCTGTCGCTGATTTGGACCATTGCATAGCACTGGACCCCCCCGCTGGCGGACATGCAGGCTTGTTTATGCTGGGCCCCGCGTCTACCTACTCGGCGATATCGCTCCAGATGCCGGTGAAAACATGCTGGCTGGCTGATAAATCTTAAAGCTCTGCGTGGTCAACGTTTCCACAGCCAGCTTCCTACATGCCTGGACCAGGGAAACTACGGGTGTGGTCTACCGGCACGGAGTTTGGACCGTCCTGGAGACGCTGTTTTTCAAAATCTGCAACCACTGGTGTGCACCATACTTCATAAATGATATCTCTGATTTTCTAGCTTATATCACACTGAGATAGGGATGGGAATTGATAAGAAATTATCAATATCGATGCCTTTATCGATGTCATTTATCGATTCGATTCCTTATCAATTCTGTTATCAATTCTCATTTGGGTAATAAAATATAGTAAACCATTTGTGTTCATAAAGAATTTATTTATGGATATTTTCCCATATTTTTAGACTCATTTTTCGCTCTGATTCTTCGTTTTTCATTTTTGGCGAAAATGGTGCAGTACCAGTTTCGGCCGCTATAGAGGCGCTGTAGGCAGCAGCCAGCAGAGGACTCAGAGAGTGAAGAGGAAGAGTGGCCACTTCCAGAAGTTTCTACTTGCTGTGTTCGAAAAAAGCCTCCTTTGGTCGGACTGACTCTGTCGCTGCCCGCTCCCTGCTGTGGATGTAGCTGTTTTTGTTTGCAAGATACCACTCATAACCACACCGCGGATTTTTAAATCCAGCTGATTTCACATTTGGTTCAGCTCAGGAGCCCGTCTGCTATAGTGAGGTAAGAAATATATTTTTAAGCGTTTATTTAGCTAAATTTAAAGAAACAAAGCGTCCGGTTTGACCCGCCTGGCGCCTGCATAAAAGTCAGCGAACTTTTTTTTTTAATCCAGCTGATTTGAACATTTCGTTAAACTCAGGAGTACGTCTACTATTAAGTCAGCTAAGAATTATATTTTTTAAGCGTTTATTTAGCTAAATTTAAAGAAAGAAAGCGTCCGGTTTGACCCGCCTGGCGCCTGCCTAAAATTCCGCGAACTTTTTTTTTTTAAATCCAGCTGATTTGAACATTTCGTTAAGCTCAGAAGGACGTCTGCTATGAAGTCAGCTAAGAAATATTTATTTTTTTCGGGCGCGGCGCATGTCTGTGATGTCAGCGCTTAAATACGTCACCACCAGGAGTCTGCAGAACCGATAAGCTGAATCGTTAAGACAAGCATCCTACAATTCCATGGAATTGGACTTTTAAGAACCGGTTCTCTAACAGAACCGGTTCTCGGTTCCCATCCCTACACTGAGATATGATCACGTTTTAATCATTAGGGACTTTAATATTCAT
>JBBPBX010029076.1:17905-28758 GCA_038048925.1 Garcialebias charrua | reverse complement strand
TTTTCATTCATTCATTCAACCTTTATTTATACAGGCTAGCCTCGTTGAGTCACGGGGACTCATTTACAAGAGGGACCTGTCTCACTCACACCAAACAACCATCCACTCTCACACTCACACCTAGGGTCAATTTAGAGTCACCAATCAGCCTAACAAGCATGTTTTTTGGTCTGTGGGAGGAAACCGGAGTACCCGGAGGAAACCCACGCATGCACGGGGAGAACATGCAAACTCCACCCAGAAAGGCCCCGGACCGGGATTTGAACCGGCAACCTTCTCGCTGAGAGGCAGCAGCTCTACCAGTTGTGCCACCGTGCTGCCCAAGTTGTTTTTACGCCGGATGCCCTTCCTGACACAACCACAGACCACCGAGCAACCACAGCCCTCTGTGTGGAGCAGAGAGCTGATATCTAGGGTTCCCGGGGGAGCAGATGGTGGGGGTTAAGGGCCTTGCTCAAGGGCCCAGAGTGGGGCAGATGAGGGTGGATACAAGTGTGACCGCTTCACTTATCCCACCCACATCTTTGATGTTGTCGGTACCGGGGCTTGAACCGGCGACCTTCCGATCACAAGCTCACCTTCTTAACCTTTGCGCCACCACTCCCTATATATATATATATATATATATATATATATATATATATATATATATATATATATATATATATATATATATATATATATATATACTACATATATATATACACATACATTCATATTCAGTCATATACCCATCTACATATCTACATACGATACCTGCATGTGCATCCCTGCATCTATTAGTGTGTGGTTGTAAGCATGCATAAATGAATAAGGCTTCTCTAACAGAACATTCAATAGTGACCGTGAAGCATAAGAGATCCGCCCCCCAAGACCCGAGGCAGACAAGGGGGGGGGACCAGAGCCCAAGACCCCAAGCAGGACCCCGAGCTCAGAGCCCCTAGGACCACCCGAACAGGACGAACCACTCACTCACCCCCCAGATCTGACCATAGGGGAGAACCGGGAGGGCCCTACCAGCGACCACACACAATGACCCCCAGGGACCTACAGCGACAAACTCACAGGACACCACCGGAGCCTGCTGCACTGATGTAACCCCAGGCCCAGGCGCCAAGGCCCAGGCACCAGGGACGCCCACCCCTCAGGCCCAGGCCCGATAGGACCAGAGGGCCCCAGCCCCACCAGGCAGCCACCAGGCCGAGCCGACATACGCCCAAGTGCCCAACCCCGATACAGAGGGCCCCAAGTGTGCCGGTAGGCAAAGGCATACCCCGCCAGGGGGCCACGTGGCAGGAGTACGACACCAAGTAGCCTCAGATGTATCAAAGAGGGGGCACTCTAAGTCCCGGCCTGACAAATAGACATTCATACACAGATACAATCACACAAGCCCACCCTCATCCTCACCCTCTGTTACGCCCCGAGGGGTCAAGTAACAAAGTGAGGGACACGAGACCAGAAAAGAGGGTTAAATGAAAAAGTTTATTTTAGGCTCAGCTGCGCTGCCTCCAGCAGTCCTAAAAACAAACAGAAAAAAAGTCAGTCCAAACCCTCAGCTTTCCCCGTGTCCCTCTCAAAGTAATTCAATTAAAGTCAGACCTGGTGAGTCGATTTAAAGAAATATAAAGACACTTCCCCCAGGCCAACTGCGATGCAGCCGTCGAAGCTGGAGAAAATGCCCGACTAGTAAACAAAACCCCACCTAATCTAAACAAAATGCGAAAACTGGACAATCGATCTCACCAGGTCGACAAAAAAATCAGCTTCAGGTGGACAACAGAACGACAGAAGGTCTTCTCCTTCTCACAGCAACAGAACGACAGCAGGTCTTCTCCTTCTTCTCACAGTTTCATCTTCGGCTTCATCAACATCAAACGGCAACATTAGGCATCTTCAACATTAGGCTTCTTCACACTCGACCATGACTCCTTCTCTCTGCATCTGCAGCTTGGACCTCCTTCTGCTTCTGCTGTTGTGAGCTCTGCTCAGCTTCTGCAGCTTGGACCTCTGCTCTTATGCCTCCTACCCACTGCCCCCTTTATCGAGCGGCCGAAGCGGCCGGATAACACGGGTTTACATTCAAAGTCTATGGAGGAGACGCGTGGAGTCACGGCGAACAAGGAAGCGGCGAGATTCGAGTGATCGAAGCGGCGCGACGGCAGCCTGCACACGCACGCGCGCGTCGCCGTCGAGCCGCAGACGTCCCAAATGTTGATCTCTGGCGGCTCGACGCATCCGGCAAACAGTCGGGAGAGCCTCGCTATCTGATTACACAACCACAACGGGACTTTTTTCGGACTTTTTAAACTCACCGGATCGAGCCTCCAGGAATTGGACCCAAACTCCGGTAAGAAACGTGGCATTTTTACAGTTGCTGCTGACAGGCTGCTGTCCTCTCCAGTGTAGATCACCCCAAACATAAAAAAAAGTTTTAATCTCATCGAAGACCGTCGGAGGTGCAGTTAAAACAACAACTGAACCCGGAAAACAAGCCAGAGACCCCTCCCTCTGCTACCCCCTAGTGTACGTCATCAGACGGTGTTCAGTGGTTCAGTGGGACCGTGACCAGCGGCAAAAAGGGGACGAGTTGTGCAGTGGGTAGGAGGCATTATGCCTCCTACCCACTGCACAACTCGAAACGCGCCTGCCGTCCCCTTTTTGCCGCTGGTCACGGTCCCACTGAACCACTGAACACCGTCTGATGACGTACACTAGGGGGTAGCAGAGGGAGGGGTCTCTGGCTTGTTTTCCGGGTTCAGTTGTTGTTTTAACTGCACCTCCGACGGTCTTCGATGAGATTAAAACTTTTTTTTATGTTTGGGGTGATCTACACTGGAGAGGACAGCAGCCTGTCAGCAGCAACTGTAAAAATGCCACGTTTCTTACCGGAGTTTGGGTCCAATTCCTGGAGGCTCGATCCGGTGAGTTTAAAAAGTCCGAAAAAAGTCCCGTTGTGGTTGTGTAATCAGATAGCGAGGCTCTCCCGACTGTTTGCCGGATGCGTCGAGCCGCCAGAGATCAACATTTGGGACGTCGGCGGCTCGACGGCGACGCGCGCGTGCGTGTGCAGGCTGCCGTCGCGCCGCTTCGATCACTCGAATCTCGCCGCTTCCTTGTTCGCCGTGACTCCACGCGTCTCCTCCATAGACTTTGAATGTAAACCGGTGTTATCCGGCCGCTTCGGCCGCTCGACAAAGGGGGCAGTGGGTACTAGGCATCAGTCTCTTCTGCATCTGCTGCTGCTTCTGATTCATCTGGTCAGCTGCTTCTTCATATGTTGCTCCTTCATCTGCTCTGCTGCTGCTGTTGTTGTATAGACCTCAGCTCCTCTCCTGCTGCATCTCTCTCACCCCTTGGGCGTCTTCAGACTGGACCTAATAAAGGGAAACAACCACCCCACCTGCAGCACTTCAATTAACCCACAGCTGCAGCCAATTAGCCTTCCAAAACACCACTGAACACCACTAAACTCCTCATCCCTCTGACCTGCCTGAAATGACATCCCCATGGGGATGTAACACCCTCATTCTCTCAAAGACATATGATATGAATGAATGAATGAATGAATAACAACACATTCCATTCATAATCCCGATACGCACTCTATACCCCCCAGGTCCAAGACATGTACCTGCCCCCTACATGGGGCAGTCCACACCCAAACCTAGGAGATAGGCCCATTCATTCTGGGGTGGAGAGGAGCCGACATCCAAGATCCGGCCCAACCCGTGCTCAGCCGTCAGGACAGGACACCCCAGTCCAAACAGCCCCAGTGAGAGCGCCGCGCCAGCCCCGCCCACGGCAAACCCCCAGGCCCCGAACCCCCCACCATAGCCCAGGACAACACCGTCTGCCACTTTACCAGACCCCACCCCCAGAATGGCCATCAGGGAGCAAGGGGGTTAAAAAAAAGGGAAAAAACACTAGACCCCGACACACCCTCCTCCTCCCCCAGATGTGCTGTTGAAGTGTGTTGTAGTAAAGTGCAATTAAAAGGGAAAGAGAAAGAGCAAAGGCTGGCATAATGCCAGTTTCCCCTCCACCCCAACTCTAACCCAAGCCCTTACTGTCTAAATGCATCATTGTAAGTGAGCACAGGAGGTGAGAGTAATGTCATCCCACCACCCATAACCATAGTGCCCACTCCAAGTTCCTATATGTGAATGTTATGAGGATGTTTATGAGTGAATGTCTAAGGTGTATAATAAAATTGAGTCCCAGGTGGTTCTGAACAGCACAGATGTAAAAATGTTGCAGTACACCTGAGCCTCAAAATCCCTACATGTATTAAATTTGAAATGAAGAGGGCGGAGGTGTGCAGTGAGGGATGGGGAGAAAATAACTGTAGGAACAAATGTTCCCGCAGGGAGTCAGCTCCCCCGCTGACCCAACAGTTCCCTTCAGTTCCCCAGGGCCCACCCAAGGAGCGAGGCCAAAACACCTCTCTGACCATCATGTCCATTGAGCTCCAGACCAGAGAGGGACAGGACCATGAGGGCCGCCAGCAGCAAGGCCAACAGCCCACACCCACCATGGCTGCCAAGACCCTTACTAAGTGCAGTCATCCCACCGCCCAAGAGGATGCAAAATCCCCCATGGGTGACATGGCCAAGAGCGCACGCTCAACCACCGAGAGAGTCAGGGAAAATTTGGAGCGTGCCCTCACCATAGGAAAGGGCCAGCCAACCGGCCACGCATAGTCCCAGACCATCATCAAGGACATCTACCCAGTCCCCACCCCAGAAGAAATACTACATCCACCCATCATACTAACAACTCTCAGAACATCTAACACACTAGATACCCAGGTTGGGTCACCCTTCCTCTCCCATGGGCCACCAGGCACACCTCCAAATCCCCAACCCCCCAGCCCACAAAACAAACATGGTATTTGTGATGAACAAACTATTATCAGCACAGAAGTCCAACAATAGAACACTGCTCAATTTCAGATCAGAGAGGCCGTTCATCCCCATCAAGCTCCTCCAGGTCACACTGTCATTACCCTCATGGGCATTTAAGTCCCCCAGCAGAATAAAGGAGCCCCCAGCTGGCACACCTTCCAGCACCCCCGCCAAGGACTCCAAGAAGGCCAGATACTCTGAACTGCCGTTTAGCACATAGGCACAAACAACAGTCATAGCTCTCATCTACTGAGGAAAACTCCAACACACAGGCACCAAGTCAGTGGTTAAGGGTAGACCCACACCAGCTCAGCACCTCTTACCATGGGCAACTCCAGATTGGAATAAAGTCCAGCCCCTCTCAAGGAGATTGGTTCCAGAGTTCATGTTGTACATCAAGGTGAGCCCAACTACTGTATATCTAGGCAGTACCTTCAACCTCACACACAAGCTCAGGCTCCTTCCACACCAGAGAGGTCACATCCCATGCCCCAAGAGCCAGCTTTGGTTAGCCAGTGTCAGAGCGCCAATGCCCCTGCCTTTGGCCACTGCCCATGGAGTCATGAACATGACACATATGGCCCCTTCTAATGGTGATGGGTCCACAGGAAGGCAAACCCATGTTACTCATTCAGGCTGAGCCCATATGGGCCCAATGGATAGAGAGCTTGGTCACCAGACACTCTCCCATGAGCCCTTCCCCCAGGCCTGGCTCCAGGGTGGGCCCACATTTAGGTAAGGGACACTGAGCTCTTTGTCTTTTATTTTCCAAAAGTGTCTTCTGAATCGCTCTTTGTCTGGCCTGTCACTTTGGACAAATCTGCCTTGGGAGACACTACCAGGGGCAATTACAATTGCCTCCGACAGCATAGCTCCTAGGATCACACAAAATCCTCCACCATGATAAAGTGGTGATTCAAGGAGGAGGGGGTGGTGGTTCCCCCTTCAAAAGGGTGTAAGGAGTGTGTGCTCCAATTATAGGAGCATCACGCTCCATAAGTCTATTCAGAGGTGCTGGAAAAGCGAGTCCAATCTTTGGACGAATCTCAGATCAGGAGGAACAATACAGGTTCTGTCCTGGCCATGGCACATTTGACCATCTCTTTACCCTCACTAGGGTCCTCAAGGAGTCAAGGGATTTTACCCATCAAATCTAAATATATTTTGTGGACAGAGAAGGCATTCAACCATGCTTCTCAAGGTACACTGTGTGGGGTTCTCTGTGAGTATCAGACTGAGGCCTGTTGCAATTGACTGTTCGGTCCCTATACAAGTGGTGCAAGCATTTGGTCTGCATTGCCAGCTGTAAGTCAGACACCTCCAAGGTGTGAGTTGGACTCCGCCAAGGTTGCACATTGTCACTGATTCTTTCCATAATGTTTATGGATAGCATTTCTTGGTGCAGCCAAGGAGTGGAGGAAGTCAGATTTGGTGGCTTCAGAATTCCATCTCTGCTATTTGCAGATGATGTCAAAGTCAACTTTATTGTCAGAACTGCAATATGTACAGGACATACACAGGATTGAAATTGCATTTCTCTCAGTCCCTCAGTGCAACAGTAACCATTTAAACACTAAAACACTGAAACATTTAATAAACATAAGCATAAAATAGTAAAAGTGTAACACTGTCCTGAGTTTTTGCATAGTAGTATAAAAGTATGAAAATTTACACCAACACTAAAACACTAAACATTTAATGAACATAAGCATAAAATGAAATAATAAAAGTGTAATACTGTCCTGAGTTTTTGCATAGTAGTATAAAAAGTATAAAAAGTATATCTATAAAATAAACTGAAGGTTCTAGCATTGACATTTGCAAAGAGTGGCAAAGCAGCATATGAGTTAATGTACACAGTATATGTATGAGGTAGTTGATGTTGGTATAGAGGCAAAGTGGCATATGCAGTAAGGCACATAAGGTGCACATAAGATGCGGTCCTGTTGGTGTCAATAACCGTGTTTCCATCTATTTTCATTTCGAATTTTGAGCTAATTTTTGAAATCTCGCAAATATGTAAATAAAAATTAATGCGAAGCAGAAGTGTTTCCATCAACTGGCTTGAATCGCATCTACCGGGCCACGCACAGCGTCATTACGTCAGACGTCAGCGTCATTACGTCAGACGTCAGCGTTACGCATGTCTACAGTAAACAGGAAGTAGCGGTTGAAAACAGAACGGCCACACATCTCGTCAAAATGGAGAGAATATTTCAGGTATGTGTTGCTATCGGGCAAGTTGTATTTATTCTGTCATGCCAACTAGTTTTAGCGATGTTACATGTTGTCCGGAGCGGAAACAGCTGATCAGTCACATGACGTAAATGTTCGCTACGGCAGAACTGAGTCGGCAAATCTGTTTCCATCTGTCGTTTTGCGCATCAGCTCTGTTTCGAAACCCCCAAAAACCACCTCAAGCGAGCGTATCAACTTTTGAGCGAATTAGAGGAAGTTAACTCGAATTTTGCCGTTTCCATTCAGCTTTTCTGATGCGATGCTTCAAAATGCGCATCTAGAAACCTTGATGGAAACACGGCTAATGTGTCATGTTCTTCAGCTCTCACTGAAGGGTTTGCAACCGAGTGTGAAGTAGGTGAGATAAGAATTAGAACCTCCAAATCTGAGGCCATGGTCCTCAGTCAGAAAGGATGGATTGCTCTCTTCGGGTGGAGGGTGAGGTTTGGCCTCATGTGGAGAAGTTCAAGCATTTGGGGTTTTGTTCACAAGTGAGGGAAGAAAGGAGTGTGAGATTTACAGATAGATTGGTGCAGCATCTGCAGTATTATGGACTCTGTGATGGTCCGTTGTGATGAAGAGGGAGCTGAGGTATAAGTTGAAGATGTCTGTTTACTGGTCAGTCCCTCACCTATTGCCACAAACTCTGGGTATTGATAGAAAGAACGAGAACATGTACACAGGTGGTTGAAATGAGCTTCTTCTGCAGGGTAGCTGGACTCTCCCTTAGAGATAGAATGAGAAGTTCATTAATTAGGGAGAGCCTTAAAACTATTGCCCCTCCACAGTGAGAGCAGCCAGTTGTGGTGTTTTGAGCATTATGGTAACCCCAAAATTACACTACATACGGTCCGCTCTGCTCCGCAGGTCGCAGCTGAGCGTCTCAAACTCCAATTTCCACTTCCTCCGCTCAGCTCAGGTCCGCCTGCATGCGCCGCTCCTAGACGCATGCGCGGGATTTGCGGGATCGCGCGATAAATCAAGTGATAAATAAGTAAGTCAGAACAAAACAATTCATTCGGTGGAAGAAGGAGAACAACAGTAGAGACTGCTGCCTTGATCTTCTCTCGTAAATGAGCGACAGGACATGGTTTGAGCAACAGGAAGTGATGTATTACATTTCAGAATAAAATACTTTATTTATTTATTTATTTCTTGTATTGCGTTTGTAGGCGTAGTCATAAATGATAGTTTGAAAGCATTTTTGTACAAATAAATCCGTATAGAGCTAGGATTAAGTCCGCCCGTGGTGATTTTATTTTGTAAATACGGAAGTTGTGCTCGTTCCTTTTCCTGTTGGTGCGACGTAATCTTCAAAAGTTGACTCCGGCACAGCTCCGGCGTCCGGCAGAAATAGAAAAATTTCTAATTTTGACGGACTGCCGTCCGCTCTCCGCAGCTCGCCGCCGCCGTGCGGAGCCAGTGTAAACTCTCTCATTGATTATAATGGGTGCGTATTTGCTGCGGAGGTCGGACCGGAGCGGGGCGGAGCCGGAACGCGTGTGGTGTAATTTTGGCGTAAGAATGCTCCCTGGTTGCCTCCCAAGGGAGTTGCTTCGGGCCTGTCTGATGTGGAGGAGACCCCGGTGAAGATCCTGGACATATTGGAGACACTATATGTGTCTCTTGTTTGGCCTGGTAATGCCTTGTGGTCCTCCCAGAAGAGCTGAAGAGGTGGCTGTGGAAAGAGATGTCTTGGCCTCCCTGCTCAAGCTGCCGGCTCCCGACTTTAGAATAAGTGGAAGATAATGAATGGATGGACGTTTTGTGTACAGATGATAACTCTGTCACCCCCAGTAATGCCCATGATACATCTGAGCACAGTTTTTTGAGGAACCTTTTGGATTTTGGAGCAAAACTGTTGGTTTATTTTCTACAGAAAGATGGTTGGATTCATGAGCAAATTTAAAATATGATCATTCAAGCGCACAGTCTGGTTTGAAATATACTGGTTTGTACAAATGGTAGGTTTGATATTCCCTAAGAGTTTGTGCACAGGATAATTTGTATTCTACCATCTCAACTGAGCAAAGTTTTTTTTAGGAATACATGCATTAGTCATATATATTGACAAGCCAACATTAGACCTTTCTGCAACTTCCCAATCATAGGCTTGCCTTCTTTACTGTTTGTGCCAACACTACTTGCCATTATTTTATTTCTTTATATTGTGTCAAAATACACTTCAGCAATCAAGTTCACCAACACCCAATGGCTCATAAGAAACGTCTGATTTTTAGCTAAATAAATTGTACTATAGCTTTTCCTTATTGTTTTGAAGTTGGTCCAACAGTTCAGACTGTTTGAAGCAGAAGTTGTTTTTTTGTTGCCATTCTGTTGAGAATGACTGTAGGTGTGAGTTAAATGAACGTAATGTGGCATGACCAGGCCAAGAAAGATTTATGACTGAACAAAATGCATGACCTATATTTTCACTTACACTAATGATAAAAAATGTGAAACTGACAAGAGTATGAAGGTCTATGAAAGAGTTTTTGCATGAGTCACTATAACATTTTAGAGATAGGAGTTGTTTCTTTAGACAGCAGTAATCCACTTTGGTCTGGATGTTTTTATCTTAGGTGTTAGCTCAGTCCTTTTGGACATCAACTCTATTTCCCTGTAACTGACATTGATCAGAGAGCTATCTACAATGGGCAGGATAACAAGTCTTCATTATTTTTCACAGAAACACACTTCAGCACTTCAGAGTGGTTGTAGAATCTCTTTAGTCTTATTACTGATACACCATAGTAGTTCAGTTAAAAAAAAATTGCAGACATTCTGGGCCAACTGCTTTTTATTTTCAGGATGAATCTCAGCTGCTGCTGAATAAACGGCCTGAACAGGGCTTAAAGGAAAACACACGTACACACTGGCACATGCACTTCCAAAGTTGTGAAAACTTTCTTTTCACCGCCGTTAAAGAAGAGGTATCAGTGTTGAAAGGACATGTTGTGCACTGTGTCTGTGTTGTAACAAAAGGTGTTGACAGAGGCAAAGCATCAGCTGACAGGAAGTTTAACAAAAAAACACATCTGTGACAACAATCTATATCATGTTGTTTTAATATTTAAAGAAAAGTTTTTACAAAACTAACTGACATTCTTCAACTGAAAGTTGAGATTTTTAAGATGTGGGAAAATTTCCCATCAAACAGGAACTACTTGGCAACAGTCATGCTTCTGACTTGTAAATGTGTTTGACACAATCCTGTTTGTGGTGCTACATGGTACAGATGGTGCATGACAGGAACTTTATCCTCTCTGTATGGGAACTGGCAAATTTCTAACACTTGTGGTTCCCTGTGATTGTTCAAAAGAACATTTTCATATAAGACCTAAAATGGCACAACTGACATAACACCATTGTCAGCTGATTCTCAGAAAGCAGATACAAACACTTGTGTGAGCTTCAATTAACTCCAAACTAAGGTACTCAGAATCATGAAGGGCTTTACAGCGAGTTGTCGTCACAAGCTTTGTCCTTAAGTTTTGAAGCATATGTAAATGTGACCTTTTCCAACTATTATCCAGCTTGTGTTTGATACATGTTTTCACATATTGAGCCACAATGAGAAACATCAATTACAGATTGTTCATAACATAGAAAAATACAACACTTCCACTGTTTGCTTCCCAGCTTAGATTTTGGACCATCCCAGTTCCATTATGCATCCTAATATCATAAATTATATATATATATATA
>JBBPBX010029075.1:18672-36115 GCA_038048925.1 Garcialebias charrua | reverse complement strand
GCCTTTTCCAAGTCTACAAAGCACATGTAAACTGGTTGGGCAAACTCCCACGCACCCTCCAGGACCCTGTTGAGGGTGTAGAGCTGGTCTAGTGTTCCACGACCAGGACGAAAACCACACTGCTCCTCCTGAATCCGAGGTTCGACTATCCGACGGACCCTCCTCTCCAGAACCCCTGAATAGACCTTACCAGGGAGGCTTAAGAGTGTGATCCCTCTATAGTTGGAACACACCCTACGGTCCCCCTTTTTGAATAGGGGAACCACCACCCCAGTCTGCCAATCCAAGGGAACTGCCCCCGATGTCCACGCGATATTGCAGAGTCGCGTAAGCCAACACAACCCCACAACATCCAGAGCCCTAAGGAACTCAGGACGAATCTCATCCACCCCCGGAGCCTTGCCACCGCGGAGCTTTTTAACCACCTCGGCGACCTCAGCACCAGAGATTGGAGAGCCCGACCCAAAGTCCCCAGGCTCCGCTTCCTCAGTGGAAGACGTGCCAGTAGGATTGAGGAGGTCTTCGAAGTATTCCGCCCACCGACTCACAACATCCCGAGTTGAGGTCAACAGCACGCCATCCCCACCATAAATGGTGTTGGTCGCGTACCGCTTTCCCCCCCTGAGACGCCGGATGGTGGACCAGAATCGCCTCGAAGCCGTACGGAAGTCATTCTCCATGGCCTCTCCGAACTCCTCCCACGCCCGAGTTTTTGCCTCAGCAACCACCCGAGCCGCATGCCGCTTGGACTGCCGGTACCTATCTGCTGCTTCCGGGGTCCCACAGGCCAAAAAGGCCCAATAGGACTCCTTCTTCAGCTTGACAGCATCCCTCACCGCCGGTGTCCACCACCGGGTTCGAGGGTTGCCACCACGACAGGCACCAACAACCTTGCGGCCACAACTCCGATAAGCTGCCTCGACAATAGAGGCGCGAAACATGGCCCACTCGGGCTCAATGTCCCCCGCCTCCCTCGGAACGTGTTCAAAGCTCTCCCGGAGGTGGGAGTTAAAGCTCCGTCTTACGGGAGACTCTGCCAGACGTTCCCAGCAGACCCTCACAATACGTTTGGGTCTGCCAGGTCTGACCGGCATCCTCCCCCACCATCGGAGCCAACTCACCACCAGGTAGTGGTCAGTTGACAGCTCCGCCCCTCTCTTCACCCGAGTGTCCAGGACATGCGGCCGCAGATCAGATGAGACGACAACAAAGTCGATCATTGAACTACGACCTAGGGTGTCCTGGTGCCAAGAGCACATATGGACACCCTTATGCCTGAACATGGTGTTCGTTATGGACAATCCATGACGAGCACAGAAGTCCAACAACAGAACACCACTCGGGTTCAGATCAGGGGGGCCGTTCCTCCCAACCACACCCCTCCAGGTCTCACTGTCATTGCCCACGTGAGCGTTGAAGTCCCCCAGCAGAACAAGGGAGTCCCCAGGAGGCGCACCCTCCAATACCCCCTCCAAGGACTCCAAAAAGGGTGGGTAATCTGCGCTGCCGTTCGGCGCATAGGCACAAACAACAGTCAGAGCCCGTCCCCCCACACGTAGGCGAAGGGAGGCTACCCTCTCGTTCACCGGGGTGAACCCCAACGTACAGGCACCAAGATGGGGGGCAACAAGTATGCCCACTCCTGCTCGGCGCCTCTCACCAGGGGCAACTCCAGAGTGGAAGAGTGTCCAACCCCTCTCAAGGAAACTGGTTCCAGAGCCAGAGCCATGCGTTGAGGTGAGTCCGACTATTTCTAGCCGGAACCTCTCAACCTCACACACTAGCTCAGGCTCCTTCCCCACCAGAGAGGTGACATTCCATGTCCCAATGGCCAGCTTCTGTAGCCGAGGATCAGACCGCCAGGGTCCCCGCCCTCGGCCACCACCCATTCCACAATGCACCCGACCCCTTTGGCCCCTCCCACAGGTGGTGAGCCTATGGGAAGGGGGACCCACGTCTCCTCTTCGGGCTGTGCCCGGCCGAGCTCCATGGGTGAAAGCCCGGCCACCAGGCGCTCGCCAACGTGCCCCTCCTCCGGGCCTGGCTCCAGAGTGGGGCCCCGGTGACCCGCGTCCGGGCGAGGGAACATTGTTTCCATTTATATTATTCATCATAACCTCATATACCTGATCTATATATAATCTGTAGATGGATGGACAGGTAGATCTATAGTCTGTAGATGGATGGACAGGTAGATCTATAGTTTGTAGATGGATGGACAGGTAGATCTATAGTCTGTAGATTGATGTATAGTTAGATCTATAGTCTGTAGATTGATGGATAGGTAGATCTATAGTCTGTAGATGGATGGACAGTTGGATCTATAGTCTGTAGACTGATGGACAGGTGGATCTATATATATTTTTTAGATTGATGGACTGTGATCTATAGATAGTTTGTAGATGGATGGAAAGGTATATCTATAGTCTGTAGACGGATGGACAGGTAGATCTATTGTCTGTAGATGGATGGACAGGTGATCTATAGTTTGTAGACGGATAGACAGGTAGATCTATAGTCTGTAGACAGATGGACAGTTAGATATATAGTCTTTATACTGATAAACAGGTAGCTCTATAGTATATATACATACATAGATATAGTCTTTAGATTGATGGACAGGTAGATCTACAGATAGTCTGTAGAGGGATGGAAAGGCATATCTATAGACTGTAGATGGATGGACAGGTGGATCTATAGATAGTTTTCTAGATGGATGGACAGGTAGATCTATAGTCTGTAGATGGATGGACAGATGGATCTATAGATAGTTTGTATATTGATAAACAGGTGATCTATAGATAGTCTGTAGATTGATGGACAGTTAGATCTATAGTCTGTAGACTGATGGACAGGTAGATCTATAGATAGTTTGTAGATTGATGAACAGGTAGATCTATATATAGTCTGTAGACAGATGGACAGGTAGATCTCTAGTCTGTAGACGGATGGACAGTTAGATCTATATTCTGTAGACTGATAGCCAGGTAGATCTATATATATAGTCTTTAGATTGATGGACAGGTAGATCTACAGATAGTCTGCAGATGGATGGAAAGGCATATCTATAGACTGTAGATGGATGGACAGGTGGATCTATAGATAGTTTTCTAGATTGATGGACAGGTGATCTATAGTATGTAGATGGATGACAGGTAGATCTATAGTCTGTAGATGGATGGACAGGTGCATCTATAGTCTGTAGATGGATGGACAGGTGCATCTATAGTCTGTAGACTGATAGACAGATAGATCTATATATAGTCTTTAGATTGATGGACAGGTAGATAATAATAATTAAATAATAATAATAATAATAATAATGTCCTTTTCTGTCATCTGTGTATGTTTCCCATACACAGACGAAATTCGTCTCTGCATTTAACCCAACCACCACCAGGTGGTGCAGTGAGCAGCCATAGAAAGCGCCCGGGGAGCTGGAGAATTAGGTGTGCACTCATTGACACCCCAAGGTGTGTAGTGGCCGGGGAGCGAACCCGCGTCCTTCGGGTCCCAAGTCAGAAGCCCTGCCACTACACCATCTTGGCCCAGATCTACAGATAGTCTGTAGATGGATGGAAAGGCATATCTATAGACTGTAGATGGATGGACAGGTAGATCTTTAGATAGTTTTCTAGATTGATTGACAGGTGATCTATAGTCTGTAGAGGGATGGACAGGTAGATCTATAGTCTGTAGATGGATGGAAAGATAGATCTATAGTCTGTAGATGGATGGACAGGTGGATCTATAGATATTTTGTAGATTGATGGACTGTGATCTATAGATAGTTTGTAGATTGATGGATAGGTAGATCTATAGTCTGTAGACCAGACCTGGGCATTGTAAGGCCCCAGGGCCAAATGCGGCCCTTTGGTTGACTCTGACCGGCCCCCGTAAGGGGAGTTACAACAAAAAAATAGTTTCTAATTTTACCTCATTTGTGGACTGCATTGCTTTAATTTTGATGTCTTTTTTAAATTCACATACAAAATGATGCAATATGTAAATCAAGACATGCGCAATGTGCATGATTGCATTGTTGTCAAGTCACAAGACAACATTAGCCCTCAAAAATGTCCACTCATGCTTTTTATTTTGTTGATTAATCATAACTAATACTTTTACCAGTTTGTCTAAACAATGATATTTACTGCTTTTAATAAAGAAATACTATTAATATGCAGTATTGAATTATGTCATTTCGCCCGGCCCCCCACAATATTTTCTATTTCTCATGTGGCCCCATGGAAAAAATAATTGCCCACCCCTGCTGTAGACGGATGGACAGGTAGATCTATTGTCTGTAGATGGATGGACAGGTAGATCTATAGTCTGTAGATGGATGGGCAGGTGGATCTATAATCTGTAGAGGGATGGACAGGTGGATCTATAGATAGTTTGTAGATTGATGGATAGGTAGATCTATAGTCTGTAGACGGATGGACAGGTAGATATATAGTCTGTAGATGGATGGGCAGGTGGATCTATAATCTGTAGAGGGATGGACAGGTGGATCAATAGATAGTTTGTAGATTGATGGATAGGTAGATCTATAGTCTGTAGATGGATGGACAGGTAGATCTATAGTCTGTAGATGGATGGACAGGTAGATCTATAGTCTGTAGATGGATGGACAGGTGGATCTATAATCTGTAGAAGGATGGACAGGTGGATCTATAGATATTTTGTAGATTGATGGACTGTGATCTATAGATAGTTTGTAGATAGATAGATAGGTAGATCTATAGTCTGTAGACGGATGGACAGGTAGATCTATTGTCTGTAGATGGATGGACAGGTAGATCTATAGTCTGTAGATGGATGGGCAGGTGGATCTATAATCTGTAGAGGGATGGACAGGTGGATCTATAGATAGTTTGTAGATTGATGGATAGGTAGATCTATAGTCTGTAGACGGATGGACAGGTAGATCTATAGTCTGTAGATGGATGAACAGGTAGATGTACAGATAGTCTGTAGATTGATGGACAGGTAGATCTATAGTCTGTAGATTGATGGACAGTTAGATGTACAGATAGTCTGTAGATTGATGGACAGTTAGATCTATCGTCTGTAGATTGATGGACAAGTAGATCTATAGTCTGTAGATGGATGAACAGGTAGATCTATAGTCTGTAGATTGATGGACAGGTAGATATATAGTCTGTAGATGGATGAACAGGTAGATCTATAGTCTGTAGATGGATGGACAGGCAGATGTACAGATAGTCTGTAGATTGATGGACAGGTAGATCTATAGTCTGTAGATGGATGAACAGGTAGATCTATAGTCTGTAGATGGATGGACAGGTAGATCTATAGTCTGTAGAGTGATGGACCAGTAGATGAACAGATACTCTGTAGATTGATGGACAGGTAGATCTATAGTCTGTAGATGGATGGACAGGTAGATCTATAGTCTGTAGATGGATGAACAGGCAGATCTATAGTCTGTAGATTGATGGACAGGTAGATCTATAGTCTGTAGATTGATGGACAGGTAGATCTATAGTCTGTAGATGGATGAACAGGTAGATCTATAGTCTGTAGATTGATGGACAGGTAGATGTACAGATAGTCTGTAGATGGATGGACAGGTAGATCTATAGTCTGTAGATGGATGAACAGGCAGATCTATAGTCTGTAGATTGATGGACAGGTAGATGTACAGATAGTCTGTAGATGGATGGACAGGTAGATCTAATAATAATAATAATAATGTCTATTCCTGTCATCTGCGTATGTTCCCATACACAGACGAAATTCGTCTCTGCATTTAACCCAACCACCTACCAGGTGGTGCAGTGAGCAGCCCGAAAGCGCCCGGGGAGCTGGAGAAATAGGTTTGCACTCATAGACACCCCAAGCTGGGTAGTGGCCGGGGCGCGAACCCGCGACCTTCGGATCTGTAGTCAAAAGCCCTGCCACTAGACCATCTTGGCTCCTATAGTCTGTAGATGGATGAACAGGTAGATCTATAGTCTGTAGATGGATGGGCAGGTGCCAGGTGGATCTATAATCTGTAGAGGGATGGACAGGTGGATCTATAGATAGTTTGTAGATTGATGGACTGTGATCTATAGATAGTTTGTAGATAGATGGATAGGTAGATCTATAGTCTGTAGACGGATGGACAGGTAGATCTATTGTCTGTAGATGGATGGACAGGTAGATCTATAGTCTGTAGATGGATGGGCAGGTGGATCTATAATCTGTAGAGGGATGGACAGGTGGATCTATAGATAGTTTGTAGATTGATGGATAGGTAGATCTATAGTCTGTAGACGGATGGACAGGTAGATCTATAGTCTGTAGATGGATGAACAGGTAGATGTACAGATAGTCTGTAGATTGATGGACAGTTACATCTATAGTCTGTAGATTGATGAACAGGTAGATCTATAGTCTGTAGATCAATCAATCAATCACTCACCTTTATTTAACCAGGTAGAGCCCGTTGAGATCGAGATCTCTTTTACAAGGGTGACCTGGTCAAGTGGTCAGCAGCACACGTCACATTGGCAATAGGCATTTGCACTTATCAAAAAGAAAATAAAGAAAACTACAATCACAGTAAACAGATGTTGACAGTTCAAAACCAACAGGATATGACAGATTTCTATATACATTATATACAAAACAAGCAGACAAAAAAAAAAACCCAACAATGACATGTATATTGGATAAGTAATGGTTAGAAACATCTGCAATCTGCAAATCTCGCCCCCATGCCTATGCTCACTCAACATTATGCATCTAGACAATTAGGGCCTGGGTTAGAGTTGGAGTGGAGGGGAAACTGGTATAATGCCAGCCTTTGCTCCTTCTCTTTCCTTTTTAAATACACTTTACAACAACACTCACCAACAGTACATTTGGGGACGGGGGTGTGTGTGTCGGGGTCTTGATTTGTTAATTTCAATTTTATTTATTATGTATTTATTTATATATTATTTATTTATTTTTCTCTTACCCCCCTGGTTGCCTTGCGGACATTCTGGGGGTGGGCCGTCAGGGGTTGTGCTGGGGTGTGGGGGGGTTCGGGGCCTGCGGGTTCGCCGTGGGCGGGGCTGGCGGTGCGCTCCCTCTGGGGCTGCTTGGGCTCGGGTGTCCTGTCCTGTCCTGTCGGCAGGGCGCGGGGTGGGCCGGATCTTGGACGTCTGCTGCTCTCCACCCCAGAATGAATGGGTCTACCTCCTGGGTTTGGATGTGGGCTGCCCCAAGTAGGGAGCAGGTACATGTCTTGGACCTAGGGGGTATAGAGTGTGCATCGGGATTATGAATGGAGCGTGTCGTTATTGTTTGTCTTTCTGTGACTGAGGGTGAGGATGAGGGTGGGTCTGAATGAGTGTGTCTGTGTATGAATGTTTAAGTGTCAGGCTGGGACTTGGACTGCCCCCTCTCTGATACTTCTGAGGCTACCCAGTGTCGCGCTCCTGCCACGTGGCCCCCTGGTGGGTGTTCCTCTGCCTACGGGCGTGCTTGGGGCCCTCACTATCTGGGGCTGGGCGCTTGGGCGTTTGTCAGCTCGGCCTGGTGGCTGCCTGGTGGGGCTCGGGTCCTCTGGTCCTGTCAGGTCTGGACCTGAGGGATGGGCGTCCCCGGTGCCCGAGCCTCGGTGACCGGCCCTGGGGCTACGTCGGTGCAGCGGGCTCCGGCGGGGGCCTGTGTATTGTCGCTGTTGACCCCGGGGGGTCATTGTGTGTGGTCCCTGGTGGGGTTCGTCCGGTTCTTCCACTTGGTCGGATCTGGGGAGTGGACGAGTGGCTCGTCCTGTTCGGGTGGTCCTGGGGACTCTGGGCTCGGGGTCCTTCCTGGGGTCTTGGGCTTTGATCGCCCCTTCGTCTGTCTCGGGCTTTGGGGGGACGGGTCTCTGATGCTTCACAGTCGCTACTAAATGTTCTATTGGAGGAACCTCATTCACTTATGCATGCTCACAACCACACACAAATGGATGCAGGGATGTATAGTAGATGTATGTAGATGGGTATATAAATGAATATAAATATATATGTATGTATATTGTATATATATTTGTAGGTATGGGTATGTGTATTTATAGAAATATTTGCAAGGTCATGAATATTATCAGTCTTTATGCTTGTATGTTTCGTTGTTGTGTTCTGTCATGTGCTTTGCAGGATTGTGGACGGAGGTTTGGTGTGTTTGCCTTGTGCTCTTTCTGTGGACAATTGTTGTTTTGTTGTTTTGTTTTGTTTTGTTGTCTCACTTTCTCTTTTCTTTCTTTCTCTATTAAAAAAAATAATAATAATAAAAAAATAAAAAATAAAAAAAAAAAAAGAAACATCTGCAATGGTCAAGTTTCTTGATGACATTTTCTACTACGGTTGACATAAAGGATCCAGGAGAGATGAATGTTGATAGTTTCAGATCTTTCTGTAAGTTGTTCCAGGCTGAGGGGACGGCAAAGCTGAATGCTCTTTTTCCTAGTTCAGTTCTGACAGGAGGAACTGACAGGAGGACTAAATCATTAGAGCGCAGGGAGTAATGACTGTGTGATGTTTGTATTAAGGAGGTGAGGTATGACGGGACTAGGTTTAGATGGATGACAGGTAGATCTATAGTCTGTAGATGGATGAACAGATAGATGTACAGATAGTCTGTAGATTGATGGACAGGTAGATCTATAGTCTGTAGATTGATGGACAGTTAGATGTACAGATAGTCTGTAGATTGATGGACAGTTAGATCTATCGTCTGTAGATTCATGGACAAGTAGATCTATAGTCTGTAGATGGATGAACAGGTAGATCTATAGTCTGTAGATTGATGGACAGGTAGATATATAGTCTGTAGATGGATGAACAGGTAGATCTATAGTCTGTAGATGGATGGACAGGCAGATGTACAGATAGTCTGTAGATTGATAGACAGGTAGATGTACAGATAGTCTGTAGATTGATGGACAGGTAGATCTATAGTCTGTAGATGGATGAACAGGTAGATCTATAGTCTGTAGATGGATGGACAGGTAGATCTATAGTCTGTAGATTGATGGACAGGTAGATGTACAGATACTCTGTAGATTGATGGACAGATAGATCTATAGTCTGTAGATGGATGGACAGGTAGATCTATAGTCTGTAGATGGATGAACAGGCAGATCTATAGTCTGTAGATTGATGGACAGGTAGATCTATAGTCTGTAGATGGATGAACAGGTAGATCTATAGTCTGTAGATGGATGGACAGGTAGATCTATAATCTGTAGATGGATGAACAGGCAGCTCTATAGTCTGTAGATTGATGGACAGGTAGATCTATAGTCTCTAGATGGATGAACAGGTAGATCTATAGTCTGAAGATGGATGGACAGGTAGATGTACAGATAGTCTGTAGATTGATGGACAGGTAGATCTATAGTCTGTAGATTGATGAACAGGCAGATCTATAGTCTGTAGATTGATGGACAGGTAGATGTACAGATAGTCTGTAGATGGATGGACAGGTAGATCTATAGTCTGTATATGGATGAACAGGCAGATATATAGTCTGTAGATGGATGGACAGGTAGATGTACAGATAGTCTGTAGATTGATGGACAGGTAGATCTATAGTCTGTAGATTGATGGACAGGTAGATCTATAGTCTGTAGATTGATGGACAGGTAGATGTACAGATAGTCTGTAGATGTATGGACAGGTAGATCTATAGTCTGTAGATGGATGAACAGGCATATCTATAGTCTGTAGATTGATGAACAGGTAGATCTATAGTCTGAAGATGGATGAACAGGCAGATCTATATATAGTCTGTGATGAACAGGTAGATCTATAGTCTGTAGATGGATGGACAGGTAGATCTATAGATAGTCTGTAGATGGATGGGCAGGTAGATCTATAGTCTGTAGATGGATGAACAGGTAGATCTATAGTCTGAAGATGGATGAACAGGTAGATCTATAGTCTGTAGATTGATGGACTGGTAGATGTACAGATAGTCTGTAGATTGATGGAGAGTTAGATCTATAGTCTGTAGATTGATGGACAGGTAGATCTATAGTCTGTAGATTGATGGACAGGTAGATCTATAGTCTGTAGATGGATGGACATGTAGATCTATAGTCTGTAGACGGATGGGCAGGTAGATCTATAGTCTGTAGATGGATGGACAGGTAAATTTATAGTCTGTAGATGGATGGACAGGTAGATCTATAATCTGTAGATGGATGAACAGGCAGCTCTATAGTCTGTAGATTGATGGACAGGTAGATCTATAGTCTCTAGATGGATGAACAGGTAGATCTATAGTCTGAAGATGGATGGACAGGTAGATGTACAGATAGTCTGTAGATTGATGGACAGGTAGATCTATAGTCTGTAGATTGATGAACAGGCAGATCTATAGTCTGTAGATTGATGGACAGGTAGATGTACAGATAGTCTGTAGATGGATGGACAGGTAGATCTATAGTCTGTATATGGATGAACAGGCAGATATATAGTCTGTAGATGGATGGACAGGTAGATGTACAGATAGTCTGTAGATTGATGGACAGGTAGATCTATAGTCTGTAGATTGATGGACAGGTAGATCTATAGTCTGTAGATTGATGGACAGTTAGATGTACAGATAGTCTGTGGATGGATGGACAGGTAGATCTATAGTCTGTAGATGGATGAACAGGCATATCTATAGTCTGTAGATTGATGAACAGGTAGATCTATAGTCTGAAGATGGATGAACAGGCAGATCTATATATAGTCTGTGATGAACAGGTAGATCTATAGTCTGTAGATGGATGGACAGGTAGATCTATAGATAGTCTGTAGATGGATGGGCAGGTAGATCTATAGTCTGTAGATGGATGAACAGGTAGATCTATAGTCTGAAGATGGATGAACAGGTAGATCTATAGTCTGTAGATTGATGGACTGGTAGATGTACAGATAGTCTGTAGATTGATGGAGAGTTAGATCTATAGTCTGTAGATTGATGGACAGGTAGATCTATAGTCTGTAGATTGATGGACAGGTAGATCTATAGTCTGTAGATGGATGGACATGTAGATCTATAGTTTGTAGGCGGATGGGCAGGTAGATCTATAGTCTGTAGATGGATGGACAGGTAAATTTATAGTCTGTAGATGGATGGACAGGTAGATCTATAATCTGTAGATGGATGAACAGGCAGCTCTATATTCTGTAGATTGATGGACAGGTAGATCTATAGTCTCTAGATGGATGAACAGGTAGATCTATAGTCTGAAGATGGATGGACAGGTAGATGTACAGATAGTCTGTAGATTGATGGACAGGTAGATCTATAGTCTGTAGATTGATGAACAGGCAGATCTATAGTCTGTAGATTGATGGACAGGTAGATGTACAGATAGTCTGTAGATGGATGGACAGGTAGATCTATAGTCTGTATATGGATGAACAGGCAGATATATAGTCTGTAGATTGATGGACAGGTAGATCTATAGTCTGTAGATTGATGGACAGGTAGATCTATAGTCTGTAGATTGATGGACAGGTAGATGTACAGATAGTCTGTAGATGGATGGACAGGTAGATCTATAGTCTGTAGATGGATGAACAGGCATATCTATAGTCTGTAGATTGATGAACAGGTAGATCTATAGTCTGAAGATGGATGAACAGGCAGATCTATATATAGTCTGTGATGAACAGGTAGATCTATAGTCTGTAGATGGATGGACAGGTAGATCTATAGATAGTCTGTAGATGGATGGGCAGGTAGATCTATAGTCTGTAGATGGATGAACAGGTAGATCTATAGTCTGAAGATGGATGAACAGGTAGATCTATAGTCTGTAGATTGATGGACTGGTAGATGTACAGATAGTCTGTAGATTGATGGAGAGTTAGATCTATAGTCTGTAGATTGATGGACAGGTAGATCTATAGTCTGTAGATTGATGGACAGGTAGATCTATAGTCTGTAGATGGATGGACATGTAGATCTATAGTCTGTAGATTGATGGACAGGTAGATCTATAGTCTGTAGATGGATGGACAGGTAAATCTTTAGATAGATTGTAGACGGATGGGCAGGTAGATCTATAGTCTGTAGATGGATGGACAGGTAAATTTATAGTCTGTAGATGGATGGACAGGTAGATCTATAATCTGTAGATGGATGAACAGGCAGCTCTATAGTCTGTAGATTGATGGACAGGTAGATCTATAGTCTCTAGATGGATGAACAGGTAGATCTATAGTCTGAAGATGGATGGACAGGTAGATGTACAGATAGTCTGTAGATTGATGGACAGGTAGATCTATAGTCTGTAGATTGATGAACAGGCAGATCTATAGTCTGTAGATTGATGGACAGGTAGATGTACAGATAGTCTGTAGATTGATGGACAGGTAAATCTTTAGATAGTTTGTAGATGGATGGGCAGGTAGATCTATAGTCTGTAGATGGATGGACAGGTAGATCTATAGTCTGTAGATGGATGGACAGGTAGATCTATAGTCTGTAGATTGATGCACAGGTAGATGTACAGATAGTCTGTAGATTGATGGACAGGTAAATCTATAGATAGTCTGTAGACGGATGGGCAGGTAGATCTATAGTCTGTAGATGGATGAACAGGTAGATCTATAGTCTGTAGATGGATGAACAGGTAGATCTATAGTCTGTAGATTGATGCACAGGTAGATGTACAGATAGTCTGTAGATTGATGGACAGGTAGATCTATAGTCTGTAGATAGATGAACAGGTAGATCTATAGTCTGTAGATAGATGAACAGGTAGATCTATAGTCTGTAGATGGATGAACTGGTAGATCTATAGTCTGTAGATTGATGGACAGGTAGATGTACAGATAGTCTGTAGATGGATGAACAGGCAGATCTATAGTCTGTAGATGGATGAACAGGTAGATCTATAGTCTGTAGATGGATGGGCAGGTAGATCTATAGTCTGTAGATGGATGAACAGGTAGATTTATAGTCTGTAGATGGATGAACAGGTAGATCTATAGTCTGTAGATTGATGGACAGTTAGATCTATAGTCTGTAGATTGATGGACAGGTAGATCTATAGTCTGTAGATGGATGAACAGGTAGATCTATAGTCTGTAGATGGATGAACAGGTAGATCTATAGTCTGTAGATTGATGGACAGTTAGATCTATAGTCTGTAGATTGATGGACAGGTAGATCTATAGTCTGTAGATGGATGAACAGGTAGATCTATAGTCTGTAGATGGATGAACAGGTAGATCTATAGTCTGTAGATTGATGGACAGGTAGATGTACAGATAGTATGTAGATTGATGGACAGGTATATCTATAGTCTGTAGATTGATGGACAGTTAGATCTATAGTCTGTAGATTGATGGACAGGTAGATCTATAGTCTGTAGATGGATGAACAGGTAGATCTATAGTCTGTAGATGGATGAACAGGTAGATCTATAGTCTGTAGATTGATGAACAGGTAGATCTATAGTCTGTAGTTGGATGAACAGGTAGATCTATAGTCTGTAGATTGATGGACAGGTAGATGTACAGATAGTCTGTAGATTGATGGACAGGTAGATCTATAGTCTGTAGTTGGATGAACAGGTAGATCTATAGTCTGTAGATTGATGGACAGGTAGATGTACAGATAGTCTGTAGATTGATGGACAGGTAGATCTATAGTCTGTAGATTGATGGACAGGTAGATGTACAGATAGTCTGTAGATGGATGAACAGGTAGATCTATAGTCTGTAGATTGATGAACAGGTATATCTATAGTCTGTAGTTGGATGAACAGGTAGATCTATAGTCTGTAGATTGATGGACAGGTAGATGTACAGATAGTCTGTAGATTGATGGACAGGTAGATCTATAGTCTGTAGATTGATGGACAGGTAGATGTACAGATAGTCTGTAGATTGATGGACAGGTAGATCTATAGTCTGTAGGTTGATGAACAGGTAGATCTATAGTCTGTAGATTGATGGACAGGTAGATCTATAGTCTGTAGATTGATGAACAGGCAGATCTATAGTCTGTAGATTGAAGGACAGGTAGATGTACAGATAGTCTGTAGATTGATGGACAGGTAGATCTATAGTCTGTAGATTGATGGACAGGTAGATGTACAGATAGTCTGTAGATTGATGGACAGGTAGATCTATAGTCTGTAGATGGATGAACAGGTAGATCTATAGTCTGTAGATGGATGAACAGGTAGATCTATAGTCTGTAGATTGATGAACAGGTAGATCTATAGTCTGTAGTTGGATGAACAGGTAGATCTATAGTCTGTAGATTGATGGACAGGTAGATGTACAGATAGTCTGTAGATTGATGGACAGGTAGATCTATAGTCTGTAGATTGATGGACAGGTAGATGTACAGATAGTCTGTAGATTGATGGACAGGTAGATCTATAGTCTGTAGATTGATGAACAGGCAGATCTATAGTCTGTAGATTGAAGGACAGGTAGATAGTGGGTTAAAGCTTCCTTTCATTTTTTTTGTTAAAAATGACCTGAGTGCTTTCAGATTGTAAATGAAAATACTAAAATTTGAATGATAATAAACCCATTTAGATTTCGTATTCCTTCTATCTGCTGGGAACAAACTGGGAGCTCCTGTTTGAAGATGAATAAAATCCAACATTTCACAGCAGTTTGCTTTGATGCCTTCAGGGACATTAGGACATGATGTGTTTTTGTCTTTGTATAGTTAAAACAGAAATATTTGATTGGAGTCTGGTTGAAAACTCCTTCCATGTCGTCTCTTTGTTGTCTGTCCTTCAGTGACAGTTGGACTCTGAAGAGCCCGGAGGCGAGGTGTCATTAAGCTCTTCTGTTTGTGTCTGTGACATGTTTTCAAATGGAATCATTGCTACAGACGAACAGAATCAAAGCACATGATCAGATTTCAGCCCACCGACAGTGTACTGACATTAGGAAGTTGATGGAAAAGATGGAAGCACAAGTAACACATTCATTTTAATAAAAACCATCAAGTGTTTTTCACCTCACAGTGTTTCACATCACACCCACACAGCACTTTTACAATCATGTCCTCAAATTACAGCAAAACATAAAACATTCAAGAAAAATCTGCTTTTTTAATCATGAAAGTCTGATATGAAACTCAAAACAAACAGCTTCAGTGTTTCAGGCTTCAAAACTCAAACGTTTAGTAAAGTCAGTTTTGTGCTGATGGAACCAGGATCAGATCCAGGATCAATCAAAACAAAGATCTTTTGACTTCTCTGAGTAAAACAAATTCTCCTTGTCTGGGTTGATGATCGACGTCTTCACTCACTTTTAGTAAATCTGCTGCAAAAAGAGAAACTCCAAATCAAAAGTCAGATTCATTTTACTTCTTTAGATAAACAACTTCAAATACCACTCAGCTGCTTCCAGTCTGCCTAATGACCTCACCTGTTCAATAGTGAACTCACTGGTTCACTAACTAACTCACCTGTTTATTATAGAACTCACCTGTTCAGTGTTTGACTTTCATGGTCCATATGTAACTCACCTGTTCAGTAGTTGACTCGCCTGTTTATTATATAACTCATCTGTTCAGTAGTTGACTCGCCTGTTTATTATATAACTCATCTGTTCAGTAGACTCGCCTGTTTATTATATAACTCATCTGTTCAGTAACTCATCTATTTATTATAGAACTCACCTGTTCAGTAGTTGACTCACCTGTTTATTATATAACTCACCTGTTCAGTAACTCACCTATTTATTATATAACTCTTCTGTTCAGTATTTAACTTACATGGTCCATATGTAACTCACCTGTTCATTAGTTAACGTACCTGTTTATTATAGAACTCACCTGTTCAGTGTTTGACTTTCATGGTCCATATGTAACTCACCTGTTCAGTAGTTGACTCGCCTGTTTATTATAGAACTCACCAGTTCAGTAGTTAACTCACCTGTTTATTGTATAACTCATCTGTTCACTAAACTCACCTGTTTATTATATAACTCACCTGTTCAGTATTTAACTTACATGGTCCATATGTAACTCACCTGTTCATTAGTTAACATACCTTTTTATTATAGAACTCACCTGTTCAGTAGTTGACTTTTCTGTTTATTGTATAACTCACCTGTTCAGTAACTCACCTATTTATTATAGAACTCACCTGTTCAGTAGTGAACTCCCCTGTTTTTATAGAACTCGCCTGTTCAGTAGTTAAATTGCCTGTTTATTATATAACTCATCTGTTCAGTATTTAACTTAATTGTTCCATATGTAACTCACCTGTTCAGTAGTTAACTTGCCTGTTTATTATAGAATCCACCTGTTCAGTAGTTGACTCGTCTGTTTATTATATAACTCACCTGTTCAGTATTTAACTTACTTGTTCCATATGTAACTCACCTGTTCAGTAGTTAACTTGCCTGTTTATTATAGAATCCACCTGTTCAGTAGTTGACTCGTCTGTTTATTATAGAACTCACCTGTTCAGTAGTTGACTTTTCTGTTTATTATATAACTCACCTGTTCACTAAACTCACCTGTTTATTATATAACTCACCTGTACAGTAGTTAACTCACCTGCTTATTGTATAACTCATCTTTTCACTAAACTCACCTGTTTATTATAGAATTCACCTGTTCAGTAATTAACTTACATGTTCCATATGTAACTCACATGTTCAGTAATTAACTTACATGTTCCATATGTAACTCACCTGTTAACTCACCTGTTTAGAACTCACCTGTTCAGTAACTGTCTGTCCATGTTAACTCCGCCTCAGTTTATATCCTGGTTTTCAGTTGTTTTTTGGTCTCCAGTGTTTCTGTCTTTTCTTGTTGGATTTTTTAATTTATGTTTATGTTTTTATTCCTTATGTTTTCTCGTGACAGACAGTTTTGTATCTTTGATTTTTTTAAATATTTATATTTTGATATATATTCATATATTAGTTATGTTTATTTTCTAACAAACTCCTCTTTTTGTAACAGTTTTCTTCTGTGGTATTTTAATTAACATTTCTTCCTGCTGAAGCGACTGACGTTTGTTTTTTGTTCCGCAGCTCTTTTAATCTCTTCTCAGCAGGTTGAATGGCCTCAGACGATGTTTGAGCTTTTTCTTCGTAAAGCTCGCACAGTAAAATTTAAAAAGTGGATTATTTTTAATTCTCAGTTTTCTACCCGTTAGTTCAGATTAGATTCATGGACATGAAGTTTCTGATGGTTCTGGGTTATATTAGAGATTTGGGACAGAATAGATGCATTTGAAGCACAGGGAGGCTGTGGGAGGAGCTCAGTGTTTCTTTTAGACAAAGGAAAGAGTTTTTTCTATACGATGCAAATCCAGATGTTCATGAATCAACACGGTGCTTCAGAGCTGCTCCTTTTAGTTTTTAAAGCTTTCCTTAATTTTATGCAGATGACTTGTTTTTAAATCCTGAACAGCTGAAGCTGAACTGTGAGACCAAGATGACTCAGGTGTGCAGGTGGCCCA